>MDYQ01000170.1:0-60150 GCA_003024175.1 Planoprotostelium fungivorum | reverse complement strand
CGTTGGTAGGCTTCTGAGTCTCTTGGAAGTATGCAACCTCTTGATATGATTCTTGATTGCGGTGGTTTGGAGATCTTCAGCTCCTCTCGTCTTCTACACTTAGGTTTGTGACTTCTATCTGATGTTCCTGTTCAAATGATTGCATATCAATAGAGATATGTGTTCGTTTTTTTGTGCAATTAAATCTAATCAAATCTCGGACGGCAAACCATCCTCAAAGTGACAAGCTGTCTTCTTCTTGCGAAATTTGGATCAGATTCTCGAAAGAATCTTCATTTCCCCCGTAGACAGGATCAGGGTGTAAGTTGAGAGAATGAGAAGGATAAAGTGTCTCACTTGGCTGTATCTCATTTGTATAAGAGACTTCATTGCTCATGCTGCTGCCTGTTGATTGGATCGGGAAAAAACACAAAACAGAGGTGGATCTCCTGTATACAGATACAGACAGCTAAAGTATCAAGCTATGAAAAAAAGTTCAAACAGAGATTCCCTGATCATCATTTACAAAAGCTCCATTTTGCTGCAGCAGGTGTATACCAGGCAAGATGAAGCTGGAACGTGAACTGAAAGAAGCTATTTTTGTGAAGCCTAAACCATACAGTTATGAAGAAGGATGGCAAAGAGGAGTTAGTGTTGTGCCGCCCATAATTCAGCTAGTACTCCTTGGTGGTTTCAATCAGATGTATCTGTTCCAGCCAGAACATCTCTAATAGATATGACGGGATATGTCGTTGGCTCTGCACCGAAGTTTTTGGATATTGTTCTCATGACTTTCCGGGGAAAATTGTTGAGACGAGACAGAGACGGGAGTTGCTTTTTGTCTCGTCTTGTTCCGTCTTGCCCAAAAAAAATTGTGAGACAAGACCGAGACAAGACAAGCAATTTTTTGTCGAGACGGATCCGAAAATTGCAAGACAAGACAGAAACACAAATTTCTATGTCTCTGCAGGTCCTTAGTCATAACAATAATGATACACTCTCTATGAATACAATGACAATAGACAGCATTTTACTTTTTCACCAGTCTGGTGTTATAATATAGTTATGTGAAAAAGGATGTGTTGTGCCCAAAATTTGACATCACTGACAAATTGGAAAACTCAGAGAAAACTCAGCAACCAAGAAACACATTCAATGCACATTCATTAAAAGGAACCCCTTGGCTTTCTTTGGTTTGAAATCATTCTTTATAAACAGAGACTCATTGAACTGTTTGGTTCTTATGTGATGACCATATGCCTCAGGATGGTAAAGAGGATGTCAGAGACAAAGGAGTGGTGTTAAGCCAGAACAAGGAGATATTCATATTTAACAGCTACAAAAAAGCAGAGTTCTCAGATGACCTAATTAAGGCCAAGAACACCCCAATTAGAAAAAGCATACATAATGATACACCATCTATGAATACAATAACAATAGATGGATGCTATGACATGGGAATAATGATAGACAACAAACACACTGTACCTTTTGGGTTGTACAGCAAACAGTTCAGTGAAGAGGATGTGATGAACAGAATCATGAAGAATTTGGCATCAAGAGTAAGGATATCTCCAGTGTACACAGGATCAGCTGAAAATCCATCTGATATTGCATGCCACTGATAAATTATGGTGTGGTGTGGAGTCTGGACCATATCATCTCTGTTGTTGTTATGATGCTACATTGTAGAGAAGGAATATTGACGACAAAAGGAATTGATTTAATGGTCTACAATTGTATTGTGTAATAAAAGGGGATTGTTCAAAGCCCATCCGCAAGGAGAGGTCTTGTACATACACCATCCAAGTTATCCATCCTCGTGAATCATTTACCCTGTAATCAAGAGTGAGACCATCCATCTATAACAGTTGTAAGATCTTAGATCTTAATGGATAGTCTACTATGACTCAAACTCAAAGACACAACAACCTTTTGGTTTTCTTGCTATGCTTTGAATGCGCATTTATCTTCCCAACATCTACAATGATTGATAATTGGCCTGGTTATTTATATCTACAATCCTGTTCATTAATTCTACCCTTTTCCTCCATTCTTTGTTATTGTCAATGCTACACATGTATTCACTTCACTTCCTGACACCTGTATCTTTTGCCAGAGATAACCTGAAGGCTCTGTGTCACTATTCAAATATTCAACCTATGTCACAGAGAACAGCAGCAAATGTTCAGATGTTTGTCTACAGGGAACAGTTCAAAATAATAATCTTTTAACCATAATTAATATACACATCCATTAAATCTAAGACCGTCATATACTCTGCCCCAAGTCTCCACACCAGTGTGGCCTGGCATTCAGCAATCTCGCGCTGCTCCCGCTCACTCTGTGCTTGTTGACGCCTCTGGGCTCTGAAAGCTTGACAAGCAGTGTTCGCTGTGCGCAAACACTCCTTTTCTTTATCATCAATTGGGCCTGACAAGGACCAAGGGGGTGGACAGTACACTAGACCATCTGTTTCTTGTGCAAGTAGACCACATCCCCTGGCTGACCTTCTCTCCCAAGCCCATTGACATTCATGATGCACTCAAGGCAGATGTTGTTGTACCCAGAGTATCTAAGAAATACAGAGGATTAGTTGAATTGTCTGCACACTAAAATTAAGTAATGTATGAATTATGGTTAAAAGATTATTATGATGATGAGATCGATCACTTGGAGCTGAGTCAGATTCGACAGACTGGAAGAGAGATTTCCCGAGAACCTATTGTTCGATAGACGTAAGAGTTGATGATGTCATCCACATCAGATCGCATGCACCTGATTCAGCTGATAGATGCTTGAAGGTATGTAACCCTGGAGATTGTTGGAGCGAAGCTCTAAATCTCTCATATTCGTCAGGTCACCGATGCAAGAGGGAATCTACATAGGACGTCAGTGATCCATGCGATGATGAAGGGTGACGCATGGATGTCACCTGACCGAAGAGAAAGTTGAACGATAAGATCATCTGTTGGAGGGAGACTAGATTGCAAAACGAGGACGGAATGGTGCTGAAGAGTTGATTGTTCGTCAACATCAACTGCAGACGTCGATCAATCGGTGGCGATGGTGATGGACTTCACCGATTGCAGATTCACAGCGGTTCCGAGATTCGATGGAATGACTCCCTTCAATCTGTTGTTCTGTCGAACATGAGATGATACGGATGATTACATCATGTGATGTGAGAGACGATGGAAAGCTGGTCACCGATAAATCGAGCAGTTCCAACTTGGAAGTCGTGGAGCTGAACTCGATGGGCCCATCGAAATAATTTGAAGAGAGGTCAGCGTATCGCAGGAGGGCGAACTTGGACAAGTCTGGAATGGTGCCTTGAAGGTGGTTCTGATTGAGATGAGAATTTCGAACGATACATGATCCAAACCATCACCTTTGACAGATCCAGGTACACTGTGTTCTCCCAAAAGGAGTCCGATGTGATGTTGCCACTGATGTCGTTGTTGGATGCAAGATTGAGATATACAACCAAGGGGATCTGTTTTCGAGTCGGTTTCTGTGATGTGATTGGGATATGCATCTCACCTTCGTAGTGATAGTTCCCCTCAGACTGTTGTCTTCCAATGAGATGTTTGCAACTTGAATGGGTATGGGAAATAGACTTCGATCATCGATAATGGTGCAGTTGATGCCGTACCACTTTCCGTCACAAGGATCAGAGCTCTGGAGCCAGCCGGTCGAATTGTACCATTCCTCTCCTTCTTTACTTCAGATCCATTATGCAACAGAAGTTCACCGTGTAAATCGTGAAAGAACTGGGTCAATTGGGGGATGCTGGTCGAGAAGGGATACAAGGCCCTCCCCTGAGCGATGCATAAGAAGAGGACAAAGAGGACGGTCGGCCTCATGGTGTGTGCTGTCGATTGATCCGGCTTGTGAGAAAGGGTCGCATAAAAAGGATATCCTTCTTATGAAACAGCTGCGGAAACGTCACACAGACACAGCTTAAGCGGTGTGATGTTCTCAACCCGAGCATGGAAGGACCATATTTAGGGCAGAGAAACGCGGTATGACATCCTGTTTATAGCGCCGTGCGTGATATGATTTCACCGTGTCCCTCTTTCTCTCAGACGATTCTGTGAGACAAACCGTAGAGACCTCTTTCTATCAGCAGTAGTCGATGGATGAATATAACTTCTCAATTCACACGAAGTCGGTCAGATGCCATCCATCTACAATTTCCCCCGAGTTCGGAAAATTCGTCATGTGACGTGAATATGATTTTTGGACCACCCCACCACTTGAAACAAAATCAACAGACAACATCATCAAGATCAAGTTACACGGGTGAGAGTTTCGACTATTTCTATCTGTCTTATCTTCTTCTCAGGTGAAAATGACGACAGTATCGCAACAGAAGAATGCATCTGCCGTGTTGTCACTGTTACCTTACGCCGACTCGGTGTCAACACAGAGCCAGAGTCGCGTGAATCTCATCATTGAGAGACTCAAGAATGCCATCACACAACAAGATCCCAATCGATCGGGTGCATTCTACGCTTCTCATCTCAAAAGGTGAACTCATAGCCATTAACCCCTTGCATTCATCGAACTGATTGGGGAAATCGTCACCCGATGTTGATCGATATGCAGACACATCGAATTGAAAGAGAGGATCACCGCCGCTGATAAGGTGACTCTCGATCATCTCCTACTTTTCCATCTCCTGACATCAAACAACAGATCGAATTGGTAAACCTTCTCTTGAACCTCCTCGTGATGAAGGAAACGACACCCATCGTCCAGAGTAAATTGGCACGAATCATCACCAACCTCGTCAGGTCTATCCATTTCATCATGATCACCTCCGTCTCACGTCTCACAGCAAGTGTAAGAAGATGGATTTGGCTCTACCCTGGCGACCCCTCTACGAATGTCTCTTGCGATCTACAATGGAGTCACGTGACATCTACCAGGCTGTACTGCCCAACAAGTGAGACATTTCCGCGAGATTTCCCGTCTAAATTCGAACAGGAGCAACGCGATCACCCTGGTTCATATGATACGTAACATACGCAAGTGAGTCTCTTCATCTATAACGCGATGTTCACCCTCGCAGACACTTCACCGTTGGCTCCAGCAACGAAATTCTGGCAGAATTTCTCCCTCGACTGAATGTACACGACAACGATTCACTCTTATCTCTCTGTTACCTCTCCACCTTCTACTATCCCAGAGATACATCCACCGATTACGTCTCATTACTGTCGACATTCGTCGACACCTGGAACCTGATCGGTGAGAAATTTTCCGATGTTCCGGCCAGATCGAACGAGATCTGAAACAATGTAGACAACAGTAATGCGTGGGACGTACATTGGTCCATCATCGTCGGAAAATTGATCAAGACACACCACTCGAAATTATCCGAAACGGACTCCACCACGGTCGATCGACTGTACAGCATCTTCTTACGTATCACGAACGTAACTCTGGGTAGCACTTCTCTTCCCAAGCCCGAGAGCAGGTATGAGTCATCGCTTCATCTACAACGAGACACTGAATGCTCTCTGCAGAATTACACCGAAGGAATGCTCTTTCCTGGCCCACCATCAATCGTCGGCGGCAAATATCGCCAAAATCATGATCTACATCCTGCCATTCACTCAAGATGGCCATCTACAACGCAAGGGTTCCGAGTCTTTCCACCTGTACCTAGACACGGTCGCATCGTGAGTGTGATACGTAATCGAAAATTCCGATGAAATTTCAGTTACTTCTACCCTTCGAATTCCGGACGGTGGAATGATTTCCTGGGAACTCTTCTGTTGAATTTGAGTCACAATGCATTGAAGCGAACTATCAAAGAAGAAACGAAATCGGATGTTGTAGAAGCATTTGGAAAGAAGGTGAGACGATGGAGTTTTCCGCGAGATTCCGATGAATTTTCAGTTGCTTCCCATCATCCACCAGGCCATGTACAGCAAGCACAATGGCATGATCTACAACGCTAGAGAGGCTCTCAGGACGTTTGCTCTATTTTTACCCCAGTTGACATTCTCCACACTCGTTCCAAAAATAGATCTGGCCTTTCAGAACTTTCAATGGGTGAGATCTACAACGAGGCGTCTCGAATATCCGTACCTGACCCCCTCGCAGCCTCATCAGACTCTGGCCGTGATGGAGATCATGGGGTCCACCATCGGAGAGTTGATCAGTCAACGAAATTTCAAGGAGGGTGTACAAGTTTTCCCGCGCATTTTGCAGGCCGCTCTGTCTTCCATTGACACCAGTGACATCGACAAGACGAAAGCTGCCTTCAAGGTGATCGAGATATCCCGGAATTTCACTGAAATTTCCAGGTCTTCTACCGCTTCTTGTCGTTCGTACCTATGTCGACAGTGTCGACAGAAGACTCGAATATGGAGGATGATAATACCATGGCTATCTCCTCCTTCTCTTCTGTGGTAGAAGACATCGCCCTTCAGTTCTTAGATGCTTCATTTGCATTATACCACAATCAAGACAAGGACCAACACTATGATTCCTGGTGGTATTACATACAAGAGGTGATATTCTTCGATCTACAACCAGCCATCTCAATGTATGTCAGTCCACCTTCCGATTGTTCTTCGAGGGACAGAGTTCGGACGTCTACAACGAGACAAGTCAGAAAGTGGTAGATTATGTGATGAATAATACGGTCAACAATTCGAAGAGAGAATTTGGGTACATCGTGGGCGGCTGTGTTGCAGCCAACCCACAGAAGGGGCTCAAATTATTGGTCCCCCGCATCTACCGCGACCTCATCGATAGTAAGACGGGAGGTGAGAGATTGGTTCTTTGTAGATGGTCGTGACACGGGTAGAATTGAAGGAATTATCCGAGAGTGAATTGGAGTGGAAACTGTACTTGTTGGGCTCTGCCATCGATTTCGGAGGACAACACCTGCTGCCCTATCGGTCAGTGAAATCTCACAGAAAACTCGATGACTTACAACCTCTCAGTGAACAGTTGGTCACCATGGTGAAAGCCTGCTGGAGCCGCAGCTCCAATTCAGGAGAGAATCAAGCGAAGAAAATGAAGAAATCAAACTATTCGAAGGAGATCGTCAAATCTGCCGGACACTTTCTACGGTCTCTGATGATGTCATTGTCCCACACGTGGCCCACCCACTACCGCCAAGAGGGGTGAGATCGTGAAATTCCGCAGAAAATTGATCGAAACAGGGTCGAGTGGAAAGACTGGGGTGAGAAGAAGGAGCCCAAGGAATGTCAAGTCCGCTGGCACGTTCCTTCATCCGAGGAGGTATTTTATTTCATTTTATTCATCATCTACAACGCTCACGCTTTCAGATGTCCTTGGTCGCTTCTGTCTACAACGAGCTGTTGCAGACTTCTTGGTCTCGAATCGAAAGTCAGCAGGACAAGGAGAATATTTCCCTGCAGCTCGATCTGATCCATCACTTACTCCACTCTGCATCCACCCTCTTACCCTCCCTTCCTTCCGTGAATATTCAAGGAAATTTCGAGGTAAAGGACGAGAAGGCTTACCCCACCGTGGCCTTCGAGGCGGGGAATCTGGGAGGAAAATTACCGGAAAGTTCACTGCAGGACCTGGCGACCGTGTTGAACCGTTTGTACGAAATTCTGACGAAATTTCATTCGGACGACGTGGAGTCCATACGTAAATTGATTGGGGTGAGTCTGTTGTATCTGAAATTTCACTCAGATTCCACAGATCTACACCACTTACCTCTATTCCATCCACGGTAGATACGAACATCACAACAATCGTTTCGTACAGGTGAGAAATAAATCGAAAAAATAATTCTTAAATTCACCATCTACAGATCTACTACAAGTACAAGCACTCGATTCGATCCCTGGAGAAGAAGGCAAATTACAGTCTCGTTGTAGATCGAGCCTACGCGTTACACCTCAATCGTCTGAGCTCACACAACGGTGGAGTTCTCTTGACAGACACCATCAAGACCATTCTCAACCAGCTGCTCACTCTGTCCCACTCATCTTACCGTGAAGTCAGAAAGTCAGTGAAATTTCGACTCGTATCGTTGTAGATTGACATATCTGTGCAGGAGTGCACAGAATGCGTTGGAGAAGGGATTCAAATCGATTCCGTTCTCTTTCTCTTATGTCTTTCATAATTTTGATCTGCCTTCCGTTTTGGCCAGACCGGATGGTGAGATCGATCGTCTACAACGATGTAGATATACACCGTACTGATCTATTTATAGCCACGAAAGATCAAGTGAAAGCTGCGGCTCACATCATGAATGGTAAATTTGCAATGGAGCGAATCATCAGGAATATTTCTTTCACTTGCAGATTTGTAGAGGGGATAATGAACAGTCACGTACACGACGACGTGAGTTTTAGGGTTTAATTCGTCAGAGACTGACGAAATTTCAGCGGAAAATTCAGTCCCTCCTCTATGTCTTGTACGTATCCTTCGTAGCGAGATACTACCCTTCTGCGAATTTTCGAGGAAATTCCCAGACCTTCAACCAGATGGTGAAACTATCTCATTCGAATGAAGTTGACTCGTTGTAGATCACCAAACTCTTGACCAGAAGGGACCAATCTCAGCACTGGAGATATCGTCTCATTTCTCTAGGATTCCTCTATGTCTTGTGTCCCTCCCTCGACAAGCTGGACGAAGGCTTCTCCCAAGAAATTTACCAGAATATTCTCCAAAGATTCGCGGAAGATTCCAAGGCCGACCTGCCGGCCCTCCGTTCTATCGCGTGAGATATCAGACGTTCAAATGGAAATCTGACGGAAAATCAGAATTACGGGGTTATCCTCTCTCTTGCGTGAATTGCGTCGCAAAGATTTGGGCCCATCCGCCGCCTCCTTCGCCGCGGCGGCGTCCGAATTTATTCGAATTTATTTCTCAGATCCCACACACTTACGTCAAGTCCTGTCGAACATGTCTCTAGACCATCAACTTTCTTCTAAGGAAGCAGAGATGATGGAGAATGGTAACAACAAGAGTGGCATCGCCAGCGTATTGCAGAAGGTGAACATCAGATCCGTTTGTTTGTTTCAGTTTTAATGATTTCGTCTTTAAAATGACCGAATATGATTTTAAAGTCGATTTATGGAATGTAGGTGTCGAATGGAGTGGGAGGAGATCAAGAGGCAGCCAATTTTGTACTGAGAGAAATTCTGGCAGATTTCCGCGAAAATTTCCGCACCTCCTTCGCTTACTCCCAACCGGTGAGAATCCATTTCCCGGAATATTCTGATATTTTTCTCAGAAATCTCTCTTCAACGAGCGCAACGGTACCTTCTGGCAGGGCATCTTCTCTGCTTGGACCAACGATTTGAGCCGATCGCTGATTTCAGAGATGACAGATCTCGCGAATTCAAAGGAGAACGAAGATCAAATCGTTCTGTCCGAAATGGTCGCCGGTTTATTACGTACAGACAATCAGACGGTGATCTACAACGAGCCGATCGAATACTGACTGAACCGTGCAGCTACCGGTGGTGATCCCCATTCTCATCACTGCCCTCGGAGAATTAAACAGTTCATCCTCCCAAGAGTGGGCCACATGCCTCCGATTCGGAATTTCCGGACGTTCCGAGGAACGTTCCGCGCCCATCCTGAGGAACATCTTGGAGATGGTGACTTTGCAGAGTCAAGGGAGGAGCTCGGCGGCGCTGATGAGACAGCTGTTGTGTCTGAAGAGTCTCCTCTGTGAAATCGGTCCTTCTACACTCAACGGTGAGACTCATTGTAGCGAGAAGATTCGGGGAAGAGTGACAGAAAGTTCAGTGGAAGTTCTGAAGGGAATATTGAGTTTGAATCAATCGTACAAGCAAGTCAGCCAGGCCATCGGAGAATTAACTGCCGTTATCTTTTACAACTTGTACGACCCTAAGCCCAACTCCATCTACCACGTTGTAGAGAGCTCTCAGTGAGAATTGATCTCAACCTTCGGTTCTGAACTGACTCGTTGTAGATTGAAGACGGCCATTGGAGAATTATCGGAGAAATTGTCGCAAGATGCCATGGTAACCGAACAGAAGAACCAACAGGCAGTCACTGTACTCTCCCTCTTAGGTTACTCTTCTACCACCGGGAAATTTCAATCGATTCTCCCCCACCTTCCCGATCTACAACTCGCCAATATCTTCTCCCTCGCCAGAGATGCCGACGAGGTGGGTTGTCCACATTCTTCACCCGGCATTAACAAATGCTCCAACAGGAATTGTACAAGCAGACGGCTCACTCTCTGGCCCTGGTTGCCCAGGCGAATTTTCAGAGAAAAGACATCGATTACGTACTCCAAGTCTTAGAATCCATCGGTACTCAGAACACAGCGTGGAACGTCCGGAAATTAGTTCTACCCTTCTTACAGTGAGTGTGGACGTACGGTACGTCGGTGAATTTCATCAGGATATTTGCGTTCAACACGAGGTTCGAATGTTCCGAGGAACAGAAGGAACGTATCGTACGTCTGTCCATCGCTCTATTATCCGACGCCAGATTGGAGGTGAGACAGAGAAATTGGCAGGTTGTAGATGACGTTCGATCAGGTGAGAGAGCTAGCCAAGGGTACCCTCTCTTCCATCCTCCACGGAACGAACGTCCCCAGTGAAATCTCGGTGAGATCTCACACTCATAATATCCCTCTTACCCTACCCAGAGAAAATTCGTTGACATGTCACGCATTCGCGCGGGAAAATCTTCAGAGAACTCAAACGATCTCATCCAACGCCACGCCGGTACTCTGGGCCTGTGTTCCATTGTCTTATCTCATCCTTATGATATCTCTGATTCATTACCCACCGTGAGTACAAATACATCTGAGAATCATCTTTTCACCATTTTTCCTCCACACGTACTCATCTACATCGTTGTAGATCCTGGCCGAACTAGCGGGTCACATGAACGACGTCAGCCCCATTCGAGAATCTGTGAGGGCCACCTTTGCAGACTTTTGGAGGACACACATCGATGAGTGGGACATTCACTTTAGACATCGATTCGACGAGAGACAACTGGAGGACTTGGCGGGAACTCGACACAGTCACAACTACTACGCTTGAAGATATTATATAGAACCTACTCCAATATTCGTTCGAGATGTATTCATTTTCGTGTTTCGTCTTCCGATCGTTGCTCGTGATGAATCGCTTCACCTTCGTCTTGTTGCCATATCTCTGGATGTCATCAGCTCCCACCTTGCACAGTCGACTGAGTTCGATAAGGAATACATCATCCTCTATTGTCCCTGCTTTATCTGCAATCTTGGGCAGCTGAACTGATGGAAATTTCTTTCAAATTTTACATTGGAACACTTCCAAAACTTGATCTCATTTCATCAGGCTGCATTCAGACGTCACGTCTTTCATCTCTGACGGTAGTTCTTTCTTGTCCAATCGAGAATTGACCGTGTCAATAGATGACTCATCGATTTAAAGGCATTGCCAACTTTCGAGATCTGTCTCATTCAAGCGGTGGTATCATTCCACCAGGAAGAATATATCGTTGTGCCACTCCTTCAGAGGCCACGCCAGAAGATGTCGATTACATTCTGAACAAGTTGAATGTCAAGACCATCATAGATCTTCGCACGACCGCAGAATCAGCGGCAGACATTGGCGAAAACCTCTTGAGAAGTCACTACACAGTCATACCGGAATCCTCTTTGGGTCGACTCAATCAGATCGAGCACATGAGAGGAACACACGAGCGCATGCTCTTCCACGTGCCCGTTCTACCCTCCAATCTCAGTTTCCTGAGAGAATTGTCGTATTCATCTCGAGCCAAGTTGGCTTACTATGGAGTTCTCGGTTACACCGATCAAGCCCATCGTATCGTGGGCGACATGATGGTCAATCTCAAACTGAACGTGAGTCCATCATCGATTCTCCACTCTCATCCAACGCTCAATCATCTCAGGGTCTGTATCGTCTCATCTTAAAGACATCGTGGAAGAACATCCTCAGAACGTTAGAACTCCTGTCGAATCCTAGAAATTACCCCGTCATGATCCACTGCACTCAGGGCAAAGACCGAACGGGCATGATAGCCAACCTCCTCCTCCACGTCTGCGAGGTGAATTCTTCGTGGAGAATTGGTGGGACGATTGACGAGAGATAGGTCGACGAGAAGAAGATATCGGAAGACTATGCACATTCAGAGAAGGAGCTGGAGCCCATGAGAATGAATTCAGAGTACATGAAGAGAAATTTTGCCAGGGCAGAGAGTCTGGGATTAGACATGACCAGGTGAGTTCGTCTCATCCAAACTCATCATCATTCCTTCACACCTCATCTCTCACATCTCATCTCTCACATCATGACCACAAACGATCATGGCAGACGATATCATCAAAACTTTTCTCACGTCTCTCATTTCTCTGTCTTCTCATCGTGATGATCAGTTGGATGTTGTCTCCTATCGAAGCCATCGAGGAGACGCACGCCTGGGTTCAGAATCAATTCGGTGGTTACGCGAAATACATGGAGTGGATCCGTTTTTCCTCGGTATCTCAAGCCTTTCTACACCAAGTGTTGGTTCGCACCGATCAGCAGAACAGGAGTCAGCCCGTCACACCCGCCATCGCCCATGCGGACATCACGGACAGCGACTCACCCTCTATCTTGACCCCTTTCGATAGTCCAGAGTGAGACACTCTTGCACCATCTGATGCTCATTTTCATCATCACGACATTTTCGTCCTCGGCGAACGGCATCATTACAAAACATGTTCAAATGAGCTGACGGATCGACACCAGCATCAAGATGAGAGTCAAAGAGGAACAAGTGAAGAATGCCTTGGAGAGGGTCAAATTAGACGAAGGCGTACTCATACCCGATGTACCTCCTCCCATCCCGAAGAGGCCACCAAAGAACCTCTGATCGACACGGACATCGTGCGAAACATAAATCATGGAAACAAAAGACATCAAGAGTTTCATCTTCTAACGCGTGACTCGACCCATGCACCACGACTGGCGTTGAGAGGAACACGTGACACGTTGAGTGCATGCGACGCCACCACCACACTTCTCAACTCTTTGTGACGACTGCAACCTCTCAACACGTCAACCGCTTCCATTCTGCCTTTCATCATCCTCATATGTTCCACCAGCCATATGAATGAGAGACTCTCTCAACAAGTCAAACATTACTCACCAAATACTGTGGGTGTGAAGTCTTTCGATATAATCATATGTGCCTGGGGCCTATAAAGCCGCCTTCATAGGCACGTGGAGTCGTGCATCCGCCCACTCCCAGTCACATGACTGACATCTGCTTTAGACATTTCTATGGTGATGCGTGCAGCCGTTGGCAGGCCGTGGTCTGAGGCATTGTAGTGGCTGGGGTTCTTACGTTTAAAGGGGTTAGAGAGCCGCCTTCGCATGAGAAGCAACCGAGTATAAATCGACGGCAGATGAAGAAGAGGGCGACGTTCAGACCGCCCACGCTGTCGAGGTTCTCATCGGTCGTGGTGCGATTGCAGCTGTCCATTCGATGCGAGTGAGTAGAATCACGTGATGTTTCTTCATTCTGTATGGAAGTGAAGCTGACCGTTCTATACTGGAGAATGTGATGAGATTCTGATCGATATGCTAGGCATCTTCACAAGAAGGCAATGCTCGCCAACGACAGCCCCATCGTTATATTATCATGGAAAAGCCATCCAGAGAGTCCTTGGGAGGAATATGGACGCACAGAGAGGGTCAAGTGAGTTGAAATGCATCACGTGAACTTGTTTCTCATTCGCTTTTTCAGAAACAACCTCAATCCTGCATTTGGCACGGCCATCTGCATCGATTGGTTTTTCGATCGCATCCAACGGGTGAAATTCGAAGTCTTTAGCTCTGAAGGAGAAGGTGATGCGTCGAGAGGTCATCTCTTGGGCTGCATGGTGAGCGAGAAGAACGTTCTATAAATGTTTTTAACACTTTCAGGAATGTCATCTGTCTGATATTGTTACATCACCGAATCGAGTTCTAAAAGCATCTCTGAGGTGAGTTAAGGTGGATCGCACGAAGATGACGATGGAATCAGAAAACCATCGAGACCAGATCGGAGCCGTGGCATCATCATCATCGCTTCAGAACAACTGAAGAGCGATCAAGGCCAAGCAATCCAGTGATTTATCCCTCCCTCTCGATATTTACATCTCGACATGATGATGTGATGTGACGACGATCTGGTTGACCTCGATCAGATTTCGCATCGAAGGAAGAGATTTAGACAAGAAAGATCTGTTTGGAAAGAGTGATCCTTATCTTCTCATCACAAAGAGACACCCTCAATCCGAGCAATTCGATCCAGTGTACCGCACGGAGACGATCAAAAATACTCTGGGTGAGAATCTTAATCTACAAGACCTGGCTGATTGTAGATAGATCCCAATTGGAGACCTTTTGAGACGACGCTACAGAACCTCTGCAATAACGATACGAAGAGGGAGTTGGAGTTTCAAATTTGGGACTGGAATCGTTCCACGGACCACCGACAGATCGGCTATTTCAGAGTATTTATTTCATTTTATTCTGAATTCTGTTGGGAGATACCATTTCCCGCCATTTTTTCGTCGTCTCACACGTTGTAGACATCGATCGAGACCTTATTAGAGAGGGGTAAAGGTGCTCAATTTGCACTGATGAACGACACTCTTCGAGAGAAGAAGGAAGGTTACAAACATTCTGGAATCATCACCATCGACGCCGAGTTGTGTCTGAACAGCACGTGAGTCGATCTCTCGTTCTGCCTCGTTGTAGTCTGACAAATCCCCAGTTTCCTGCAGTACATATTGGGAGGTTGCGAATTCGAACTCATCGTAGCCATCGATTGTTCCATATCAAAAGAGTGAGGGAAATTTCGATGAGATTCACCTGAAATTTACCGTAGATCTAGATTAGGAGAAATGGGTGTCGACAAATGTCAGGAAGCCATCGCAGCTGTCGGAAGTGTTCTGGCAGACTACGATTCGGACAATTTGTACCCGGTCGGTCTACAACGTTGTAGATGAAGAGATTGACATACATCAGGTATACGGATTCGGAGCCGAAATTTCGGAGGATAGACAATCGTGCTTCGCACTAAATGGAGACGAACTGAACGTGAGGAGAGAAGAGAGAGGGAAATCTGACGAAGATTTCAGCCAGAAGTGGCAGATTTAGAAGGTGTCATCGGATGCTATCAGAGAGCGAGAGACACGTACAGACCCGGTCCGGTCAATTTCGCACCGGTGAGAGATCATGGAAAATTGGGAGAGATTTCATTGAAATTCACATCAGGTAATCAAAGTGGCGGCAAACATTGCATCCAGACGTACGACCCAAGAGGTGGAATTTCAAATATCTCTCCCACAATTTTCACGGAAATCTCACACCAACAGGTCCAACGCTATCACATCTTACTCATCATCACGGAGGGTAAGATCGAGGATCTACAATCCGCCATCGATGTCCTAGTCAAGACCGAGAGACTTCCATTGTCCGTAGTCATTGTCGGATTGGGTGATGGAAATTTCCACGACATGCAGCAACTCGACGGAGATGATGAACCGTTGATCGCATCCAATGGAGCCATCATGGCGAGAGATATCGTTCAGGTAGATTCCATCGGGCTCGTTGTAGATGGATGTATGATGACGTCATCAGTTCGTGGACTACAAGTGTCACGCGGGAGATCTGGAATCCCTTGCCAAGACGACGCTGGCCGAGATTCCGGGGCAGTTGCTGTCTTACATGAACGACAGGGGAATCAAACCGAACGCTGCCATCAATCGACCCGAAGTTCTATTTCAGAGGCGACCGGTATTGGTGAGACAGTTTCCGTTCATCTCATCTAACCACATCTCATCACATCATCAATCATCAATCATCACATCGTCATCTAATCACACATCACATCATCTAATCACACATCACATCATCATATCATCATCACATCACATCATCACACCATCATATCACCATCACATCACATCATCTTCACATCATCTACTGACGAAAAACAGACCCACTCCCACAGTCTCTCCCTCCTTCCCGCCCTCCGCAACACCGTACAGACCGATTCCCCCAGCGGTTCCCGATCCACATTCTCCAAGCGATCTCACAGCAGCAGCACCTCCTCCCTCTCCTCCGTGTCTTCCACTTCTTCTCACTCCACAAATCGTGCCGATTCACCCGACGCCGTCGATGCGAACAACCAGCTGTTGAGTCTGTACTACACTCCTTATTCGAAGCCAGAAGAACCAAAAGTCTCGTTCGAATCGAAGACGAGGGCAGAATTGAAACCGATTAGGCCGGCGGCCTTGAGCCAGAATTCTCTCATGAGGTCAGATTACATGACGACGGCTCAGCTGTGCGCGAAGATCAATCTCGAAGTGATGGAGGGGCTCCAATCGATGAAGGAAGTCATCGAGTTCTCCACGACCAATCAGCTCATCCAAATCACGATGAATAATCTCATCAAACATCCGAGGGACTACAACGAGGACGTCATGATCGGTCTACAACGCAATTTGACGAATTTTCTGAAGGAATTGCAAGAGTGCAAAGTCAACGGAATTTCGGATCGCAAGAGGACGAAGCTCGAGCGGTCCAATTTTTTGGTCCACCAGAGTCTGGAGAACCTCAAAAAATCTTTTATAAGGACCCCGGCCGGCTCCTTCCTTCGCATGTCGACATCTGTCGACGTCCTACCCGTCAAGTCACGCAGCAAGTACATCACGAAGAAGGGTCCGCAGGAGATGTCGCCCACTTGTTATACAACACAGACGGAGAGCAATCCACCACCAGCGGAAACCATCACGGTGGAAGTGGAGAACGAGGGGGGGCAGTTTCTGCAGCTGATGATTGAGGACGAGGACGGAAAACAGTTTTGGTCTTCTGTATTTGGATTAGACGTGAGTTGAATCGTATGATCGTCATTTGTTCTCTTCTCGTCAGCTGATTTCTTCTTGTTCATCGAAGTTGATATGTTTCGATATCTTGTCATCATTGAATGAATACGTCACGCTTTATGATGTATTGATCACGCTGCAGAATTTCTACGTCACGCACGAAGATTTCATTGAAGGTTTGAATGTGGAAGCCATGTTCGATTTAGATTCAGATGAGCAGAAGGCTCTTTTGTATGTATTGGGTGAGATCATCGTCGCATTCACACGAATCAAATCATGCACATCGACGACATCGATTGATGTCAATCAGACTATTCAAACACCGGAAACATCAGTCAGCACAAATTTTCGGAATTTTTGAAGTCATTTGGGCCAGTAGAAGCGTCCATCAATAACATGAGAAACATTCTCAGCTGTCCGTGAGTATCTCATCATGACATCATCATCGTCACATCACATCGACGAACATGAGATGTGAAAGTTTATTGATTCTCCATCTACAGTTGGTTCTGTGGTTTCATATCGAAGTCAGAGACGGACCATCTCCTCTACAACCAGCCAGTCGGAACTTTCCTCGTCCGTTTCAGCGCCACGAATGCCGGTGAGATTTCATCATCTACAACGCAGATGTATGACGTCATCTCTCAGGAGCCTTCGCCATCGCTTACGTCAGCACGAATGGTGTAGCACAGATCTTGATCTCATCGGACAAAATGTCCGGCGTGGTGGTCAAAGAACAAGACTTTGAGAGATATTTTCCCTCCATTTTCGAATTGATCGATTACTACAAATCAATCCTCACCATTCCATACGATAACATCCTTCCGTTCGAGAGGTGATTCCACGGAAATTTCGACTCGTCGTTGTAGATTGACACGTCCGTCTAGCTTCTACGAGGGTGACATGTCGAGAACGGAAGCAGAGGAAGCCCTGGGCCAACAGGCGGCGGGCACCTTCATAGCTCGTTTCTCATCGAACAATATGGGAAGCATCGCTTTGTCTTGGACCCAAGCTGACGGTACCATCAATCACGAGCTCCTCCACGTGATGAAAATTCGACGAAATTTGACCTGAAATTTATCCAGATGTCTTCCCAGGGAGGTTACTACCGTTTCAATACCGGACCCACGCCAGAGGAGAAGAGCGTCAGGGACATCGTGCGAGACCACGCCGAGGCCTTGGAGTTTTCACTGAAAGACAGACTCAAGCGACAGGGAAAGAAGACAACGACCGACGCTCTACAAGTCATCGTACGGTGGAAAGAAGAGTTGAAATCGCAGAAACAAGACGACGCCGTCGCAGACGAAGACGTTCGCGTGTCTCTGTCGGAGCCCGAGGAGATTCCGATCACCCCGAGGAGCGAGGACACCGTTCGATCTCCTTCACCGATACCAAAGGGATCCACCCTCTCACCTTCTTCTCCCCGGCGTGAGTCTTTACCTTCTCGTCAAAAATGTCGACAAGGCTGAGACTGGATAGGTGGTGCCAGGAGAGGAGAGAGCCGCAACAGCGTAGTTCTCATCAGCAACCAGTGAGTCTGTCGACGAAAAATAGTCGACTGACGAATACAGGATGGTGAATGATACGGAAGTCAAGTTGAGAATCATGCTGGACAAGAACAAAGTGGTCTATTACAAAGAATTAGAAGACATGAAGAAAGTGGGTGGAGGTCAGTACGGTGAAGTTTATCGAGCTCTCTGGAGAGGAAAAGAGGTGAGTGATGTACCGATGTACAACGCTAGTTTCGTATCGAAATCTCCGATGTTTGGTCGTGAAGTTTCGATGAAAAGATCTACGTCTGATTTGGGACGCAGGTTGCCGTCAAACAATTGAGACAGAAGATGAGTGTCACACAAATGAGAGAATTCTTACAAGAAGCCACCATCTTTGAAGGCTTACCCAACCACCCGGTGACTCGCATCCATCTACAACGAGGCTGATCATCGTAGAACGTCGTACAGTTTTTGGGAACGACGATCAACCCGTTCACCATCGTGACCGAATACTGTGCCCTGGGTTCGCTGGAGAGATATCTCTTATTCCACAGTGCGGTGAGTGATGAGGTGATGACCCACGTGACGTTGTACAGGACATCACCACAGACATGAAGAGACGTTTCATATTGGAGACGAGTAGGGTGAGGATCTTCACTTGTCTTCGTTTCATCCTCTCGAATTGATTTGATTGGATGTCCATACATGTGATTGGATGATTTGATGAATTGATGATTGGATGATTTTGATGGATGTTCAGGCGATGACACACCTTCACGCTTCAAATATTGTTCACAGGTGAGTCACACGGAAGAAGGTTGGAGAATGACAGAGGATGCAGGGATCTCGCGGCTCGAAATCTCTTGCTGACGAGTAACTACGTCGTGAAAGTCTCAGACTTTGGTCTCTCGCGCACTCAATCCGAAACAGGTCAGTCTTCCTTCACATCATCTCACATCTCATCTCATCATCACATCACATCATCACATCACACATCATCACATCATCACATCATCACATCACACCGTCTCACATCACCTGATGAATCGCAGTGGACAGTGATGTGGGTAGCACGACGGATGTCATCCGAGGTGCATTCAAATGGATGAGTCCAGAGGCATTCAAGCACAATCGAATCAATCGAAAGTCAGACGTATTCAGTTTCGGTATCACCGCATGGTGAGTCCACCATCTACATCGTTGTAGATGACAAAATTCAGGGAAATCATCGCCTGCTGTCAACCTTACCCCGACTACGAGCCCATCGCTGCTGCCGTCGAGGTGGGATCGTTGTAGATGGATTTTCGTTGATTTTTGTCAGGTGGCATCCGCAGGTCTGAGGCCAGATCTGAGCATAGTGAGAGAGCCCTTCTTATCGGAGCTCATGCAGAGTGAGATGAAGACATGGATGACGAAGATGAGACTGATGAAACGCAGGGTGTTGGCATCAAGATCCATCGGAGAGGCCAGAGTTTGTGGAGATCGAAAGTATTTTGAACTCGGAGATCGATTTCGGTTCACGATCAAGAGAAGGAGCATCGAAGAAATGAATAAATCTGTATGTAATGAGATGGTTCGTCTAAAGCACCAAACTGTGTGAAACATCTTCACGTGAAGGTATGGAAGGGGTTGATGCAAAGAGACGGATTTCTTATGTCGTTTTATTATCAATAGAATATTTTCCGGGAAAACGTGATATTATCATAATCGAGCGGTTTGAAACAACCGGCACGAACACATCACACAACATGCCAAAAGGAACAGCAGCATCTACTAACGAAGGAAAAGTGAAGCATCTTCACGTGAAGGTATGGACATGCCGCACGGCATCTTCTAATGGCCTCTAGTTCGCATTCGCAAAGCGATTCAAATGCTGGGCCATCGTCAGTTCTCCCATCACGACTTCATTCGAAGACCTTTTCGAGCAAGCATTGGACAAATGTTTCGCATTCGACTTTGACCATCTCTGGTCGACCACTCTCAAAGGCAAGAATATATTAGCCTCATTATCAGGTAATCCTACAATGCCAGACGTAAGTACACAACACGAATCGTCTCATCTGTAACACGCCATACAGTCGAAGAAAGGTATCTTTGGTACCAAAATCACTCTGGAAAAGTTAGCATTAGCTCCTGGTGATTCGTGCGACATCTGGTACGATTACGGAGATGATTGGCACTTCACATTTACGGTGGAGGGAGAGAGCATGGAGGACGAAGAGAAAGGATTTTTCATCGTCAAGAAGGGTGGAAAGCCTCCACCACAATACTGAGATGGTCATCACCATCACATAATGAAGTGATGCATGTTGGAAACTTTCCCTTCTCTGTATTGTAGCAATTGACGTGTCAACGCAGCACTGAATGCTTGAATGATCTATCTGCTGGCCGATATTAATGTCCATGTCAGCCAATGCGCCGCCATCCATTACAAATGGCCGCGTTGTATATCTTGTCATTTTACTCATATATCCATGTTCAATGCGCCGCCAGTTCAAAAGAAGGTTCTATTCGAGTTTCACGTTGGTGACCACTGGGCTGTCAAATTCTATCAAAGTCTACATCTGTGAAAACTCGAGGTTTGGCGGCGCTTTGGAGGCAGCAACGATTGGTGCAAACTGCATTGTCGTGCGAAAACACGAGGAAAATCCTCAGGCTGAATTATATTCCCCTCGACACACGCGACACAGACGATATAGACGAACAGATAGCTCATCACGACGCAACCATTGCCAACGTGAGTATAGTCCTTGTGATTCATCGAATCTGATCTCGATGGATCAGAATGAGACCTGCACTTACTCCTATTACAAACCCAAACATCAGACATCATTTCAGCCTCTCTGATTGCGAAGTCGTTCGAACAGCAATACTGAATGGTCGTAAACCCAAACAGGTTCAACGAGACTTCTTCCCCCATGTTCCCCTTGCAAGCGTGCAGAACTTATTTGCTCGTATGAAGAAACAGCTGCCTTCGAGCGATTCAACTCACAATCAAATACCACCAAGTGATTTACCACAACATCGGTGGCCTTCTGATGTATCAAATAGGAAGCAAAGACATCATCGAAGAGTGCTACCGACAGCTCAATCTGCGTCCCGTTTCTGAACTCAGCGCTCCACTCCAGCCAATGACGACAAATCACATTCCATTCCCCACCATTCTGCCTCCATGTTCACAAGCCCTCTACGAACCTTCCACCGGATCCATCTTCGAGCTTTCCACAACTCCCATCTCCATACCATCACCTCTCAACGCCATAGACACAACTCCTTCCATCATAACTGGAGAACATGAACAAGTCAAGTACAACTACATTCCCGTCATCAGTTGGACGATGTACGATGGAATGTTCTACAGTTTCGTCCTTTTTTTTTTGGAAGTCATCATCGATGCATTCGTAGACAATGCAGGAATCCATCTCACCTACAATTGGACGATATCCAATGAATCATCAAAGCAGATAGCAAAGGATCTCAAGTGCCACGTAGATCTCATCCGAGACATCATCAAACCATGGAAGGTCGATCGGATCATCGTCCCGCCCATCGACTTTAGTCATTCGATCGAGATCGTCTCGGATCACCCCGACTTTGTCGTCTCTCGTGTGCCACCTCGAGTTCATGAGGTCGTGAGAATCAGCAACGGCTGTGACAACCCCATCCTCTATTCAAAGCACACGATTCGCATGTAAATCCACCTCACGAGCTCATGCAACTCGTGATGGACGAGGAATAAATGGTCATGATTCGAATTTATTCTTTTCTCATACGGGGACAAATAGCCATTGCTGGCAGGGTGTGTTGACATCATACCACGTCTTAATAAAACCTCCAGCGAATCCACCGGGGTTCTCACCGACTTCGTTGCACTTGTAGCTGTCTAAGACGAAACCGGAGGCCTGATGGAGTGAGATGATGAGATGAGACGGGGTGTCACCTTGTTGATGATCTTGTAATAGTTGGGCTCGGGAGAGGCGACGATCTTCCATCTGTATCGTTTAAGAATGTGATGTTGATGTGATGATGATGTGATGATGATGTGATGAACATCAGATGACGTGAAGAGGATATAAGGATAGAGGGTGGTCACTTGGTGCTATCGTGTCCGGTGAAAGTGAAAGTCGTAGCGGACGTCTCCACTGCCGTCTGCCCTCCTTGTAAATCGAGATAGAATCCATTCTTTTGTTCGACCAGATACACGTATCCGTCTCCGGCATCCAACACCTCATCATCATGTCATCATCGACGATCCCATCATCGCGATCGCATGATGATGGTCCACACCTTCCATTTCATTCTGGCCTCGGAATTCCATGATCCAGTCTCTACGTTTCCGTTGACGTTGTTCTGGTCCGAAGGCCTCATACCACCAGGCAGCCCCTTTGGTTGCAACCGGAAGATTTTGTCAGAGACATCGATGACAGGTGTCAATCTCAGCATGACACAGTCACGGCCGGCCACCTTCACGTCGAGCTGGGGGAGAGGTCAGAGTGGCTCGTTGTAGATGGACGTTACCCCTTCCGAGAAGATTCCGAGATCAGAGTGGTCCCACAGGGATCGGATCTTCAATTGGGCCGATGGAGCAAATTTGAGGAGATTGAAGGGCAGGCGAAGGGTTGCCCCGGCTGATTGTAGATTGACGACTGCCACTACTTGATCACCGTTGCTCTGTTTTCCTGCCCAAATCTGGTATTGGTTCGGAGAATCGTACACGAGCCTTCCCTGGATTCCCAGGGCATCCTGGTTCACGGCGATGACCTATAGAGGTGAGTCCGTCTGGTTCGTTGTAGATGCTCACTTCAGTATTGCGAATTACATCGAGTTGCTTTTGAGAGAGCTTGAGGAGGTCACAAGAGAGGATGAGAGGAGCTTTGGCCAGAGACCACAGGCCAAATTGGATCCTATCTAATCCAATGGGCTGCCCACCGTTTCCGATGCGCAGCTGGAAGAGTCAGTCAGATGTCCTGATGATGGAGATCATCTTTTTCATGTGCGAGATGATGATCATGTTCGATGAGATGTCTGTATCATCACCATATCGGGATCGTTCCAGCCTCCGGGAGCTGCATACGCTGCATCGACATCGTTGGCGACGATGTTGTAGGTGACCGCATCTTGGCCGTTGTAGATGTCGTCGGTCGTTCTCCACGAGTTTCCGTATTGGGCACCCCACTGGGCCACTCCATCTGTTCCCCTGTGATCACTCGTCAGATGATGTGATGTCGCCATCATATGATGATTACCATGAACAGATGGAATAGAAGATGGTGCGTCCAGTGGCGGCCAGAGCGTCTCTCATGTCTCCGTATCGCTTCTTAGCAGGTACATCTCCTCGATCGCAGTTGTCGTATTTGAGGTAATCGACTCCCCATGAGGCCCACAATTTTGCATCTTGTTTCTCGTGACCGAGAGAGGCAGCACGTCCGGCACAGGTGGTATAGCCGGCTGAAGAGTAGAGGCCAAATTTAAGACCTTTCGAATGGGCTGCAAATGATTGGGATGATGGATTTGAGAAGACAATCGATCGAGTTGGGAATAGGATGTTCACCTCTATCGGCTAGAACCTTCATTCCATGAGGAAACGACTTTGGATCGGATTGCATGTTTCCCTGTGCGTCTCTTTCTCTCAGAGCCCAGCAATCATCGACGACGACGTAATTGTATCCCAATTTGTCCAAACCTAAATTGACTGCGACAGTTCAGCACTTTGAGATTAAGAGTCTATGTGTCACCAATGTCGTCCATCGCATTTGCCATGTGAGTCTCGTTGACGTTACAGTAATAATAGTTCCAGCTGTTGAATCCCATCTGAGGTGTGCGGGCCAGACCATTGTCTAATGCAACAGCCAGACCTGTTCACGTTCAGAACTCTCTCATATCAATCGTCTCGAAGTCATACTGAAGAGAAGGCACACGAAGAAGAGGGATCCTCTCATGTTGCCTGTCTGTGTATTTCACCGAAAGTATTGGGTAAAATCTGACAGCACTGAAATGACGACAATGATTGACACGGCAGCTGCCAGAAGGAGACGACCTTCGTCAGTCAGCAATCCTCAGCTACTGAGAAATGAGCTCAGCTTGGTCGACTATATATATGATGACTCACCCAGACCTCTTCGCATCACCCCGTTCTCAGACGTTGAATCTCAGAACAGCAGGTGATCATCATCACCGTCGAGGTGATCTATCGCCACACATCATCATATAGCTCAGCCGAATGAGAATAAATGTTTCAACTTGTATTTTATTCAGTCGGACTACCGAAAACAAACGGGACCCGATCGTTGCCAATCCCGAGATGGAGGAAACAACAACACAACCAAGAAAGAAGAGAAAACAAACAAGATGTGCAGTTTACAAGAAGTCAGGGAGTCGAACGACCGCATCTTCCAAGGTGCACCTTCTCATCTCGTAGCCGTGTTTCTTGGTGGCACGAGGTGACATCGAGTATATGAATACCTGCTGATACTATCAAGTGGGATCGGAGAGGCCACGTTGAAAGCATTAGCCAACCACGCCATACAACCTCGCATCTACCTCATTGGAAGATCACAAGAGGCCGCAGAACGAATCAAGGCAGAGTGTCGTGCGTTGGGGCCGAAAGGATACGAAGGAAGAGCAGAGATCATCTTCATACAAACTGATGCCAGTCTGATCAAGAATCTCGATGGCATCGTTGACAGATCCGAGACAAAGAGAGTCAAATCAATCTACTGGTTTTGTCCTGCGGCACACTCGACTTCAGCCCGAAATGTGAACCATCCACCATTCATTCTTACCTCTAAAACTCACGCATCTTCAGTGACATCAGAGGGCCTTCCATATGCTTCAACTTTGGCTTATTGGAGTCGTTGGTCTTTCACTCAGAACCTCCTTCCCCTCTTGAATGAGGCGGCCAGACAGGGTCCCAACTCCATCTCTCGCGTCGTCAGCATCTTATCCGGCACTTGTGAGGGGCCGATTGATGAAGAAGACATCATGATGTTACAAACCGCCCGACACACCTCCATGCTGGCCGTGCGGGCGAGGGCAACTTCTCTGAGCACTCTGACGATGGAGGCCCTCTCCAAGCAAGCACCGGACGTCTCTTTCATTCACAGCTACCCGGGCTACGTCGTCACACCTATCGGTAACTCGATGCCTGGGGTGTTGGGTGTCGTCGTGCGATGCTTCAACGCCACATTGGGAAGATGGATAGCTGTATCCTCTGAAGAGACGGGAGAGAGGTGTTGAGGAAAGACGATGATGATGGATGCTGACATCAGTCTCAGGCATGTATTCCTGGCGACCAGTGCGCGATATGGTAAGGGTGGAGTGAGTCATGCGACACCGGCGGGGGCTACGACGGAGGGAGGGAGAGTCTATACGATCGGAAAAGAAGGGCAAGAGGGAGGAGAAGAAGTGATGAAGGCGTTGAGAGATATGAGAGAGAAAGGAATTGTGGAGAAGATATGGAAACTGTTCCATGAGGAGTTAAACAGGATCAGAGGGTGATCAATGTCAATATAAAATGGTTGCAAAACGCGGTTATATTATAGAGCGCTCATCAACGTCGTCAGCGTTGAACATCGATGCTGCGTTCGTAAATAGATGTCTCCTCTTGCTCGTCGTGCTGCTCCCTGTCATCTAAAATGAGTCAGCTCAGGGATTTCTTCCAATTCAAGCACGTCGCTGGACCTTATCGTCTCAACGTCACACGATCGAAGGATTCAGCACCTTCAGCCAAGTGAGTGGAGTTGATGATGATCCATCGATCGCATCACACACCCTCCAGAACCTCTTAAGATCGCAGATTTCACGAGATCTACGCCAGCCATGATCCAGAGAATGGTATATGGACGGGTTCCAATAACGACTGACTGTTCTTTCAACAACGACTGATCATCTGGCAGGAAGAAGATTTGATAGCACAGAGATTTGAGCTCATGGTCACGGTGATCGAACTTGACTTTCGTTGGGATCATCATCTACAATCAATTTAAATGGACATAAACTGCATTATCGGACTAAACACTCACAGCATAAATTACAAAAGATATCAGCGTAAAGACAACCCTCCAAGACACATATGGACAGTGCGACTTCTCAATAGATGTTGCTCTGAGGTAAAAAGGATCGACAGCAGTGAGATTTAAATCACCCCAAATATCGTTCCCTTGCGAGAGCTGTCGCAGCAAAAATAATATATTATCTATCCCATCTACAATTGGTGAATGTTGTAGTCAGGCAGATGTCCTGCGTCTACATAATGATAAAAAGTGAATGGGTTCATCAAAAGAAAGATCCTCTTGAACATCTGATTCGGTTTTCCGGTTGGTAGTCAAATGGTGCATTGAGAATGGATCACTTCTCTCCCGGCTACTGGAATATGCACGACAAAAAAATTAGTGATCCAAATGCATGGACACCAACCAGAAAAACCAAACCATCTACAGAAATTGTACAACATATTTGACACCCACACCAATCTGCCGACCATCTCTGAGAGTATGCAGCGCAACAATCTGAACACCAACCTGCTGCACCAGTACGGTGGATTGCGCTGATTACAACATAACATATGCACAAAAATGCACTACCTCGTGGCGGGTGCGGAACATCAAGACAGCATGGCCGAGTGGTTAAGGCGGTAGACTCGAATCAAAAAATAGTCATCTACTATCTTCGGATGCGTGAGTTCAAATCTCACTGCTGTCGATTTTTCGCCCCTTATAAGTGTTTTTTGGAAGATGTGACACCGCAACATCATGTCATTGATCGTCTTCTATCACGTTGTTAATTTTTGGGAATTTATACTGCAAGCGTTTCGTACGATGATCCCAATTTTTGGATTTTTCGGATATAAATTGTGGTTGTAGATACAAGATTCTTCCGTCGAGTCCGGAGGGTGAGTTCAAATCTCACTACTGTCGATTTTTTCCTAACACAATACACGCATATCTCCCTCTCCATTCCATCAGGAGAAGACATGCATCAAGATCTTGATGTATAATATACATCTAATAAATGTATCCTGCAATTCTCGATCGAGTGGCAATCACTTGAACCGAAAAGAAACAAATATTTCATGTGGGCCTCTACATCGCAATCGAAAAAGATCGGAACCATAAACTTGCACCATGGCAGACAACGAGGCACTCATCTTCGAATTAGTAGGTTTCGCTGCACCTTCTGGTGGACAAGAGCTTCGACAGACCTGTCTCGAGCATCTTCTTGGTTTTACTGGAACAGAGAGCGGACGTAGATCATTGAGAAAGACTGACATCATCACATCACTCGTTCCTCAAATCGTTGTCAGCAGCAAAAACAATGAGGTGACGATGATACCGTCAACGATGATCTGATTTGAATTTGCAGACGATTGCTAAATACGCCCTGTCTAGTTTGATCAACCTTTGTTCAGAACAAGATCTTCTCCTTCGCATAGTTGGTGCGTTCGATCGACAAATCAACAATGGTTCATCTGATCGAAAAAATAGAGACGCCCAACATCATACCTTCTCTCATCACACATCTGGAAGGAGGCGAATCAGAGTTGACTCGTCTATCTGGTATCTTACTCAACAACATCACACACAATGAGAAGGGAAGCAACAAGCTCCTCCAGTGGAACGACGCAGGAAGGAAAGGACTCTGGATCAAACAACTCATCGAATTGTTCGCATTCAAAGAGAAGACGAGTTCGGAAGATCCAAGAGCGTGGATCGCATCTGTTTTGCAAAACATCACACAGGTGAGCATCATTGCTGGACATCCTTTTTCTTCTTCACAAGACCCACACATGAATTAAACGATCGGACTCAGGTTCCCGAAGGCAGGAACGTCATGATCTTGACTAATCGAAGCACCATCCCTCTCCTGGTCCCCTTCATCAACGATGCCAATCTGATGCGAAGGAAATACATCACCGGTCTCATCAAGTGAGTTCCCTCCGTCATCTTCTATCGTAATCATGATCTGATGGACATCAGAAACTGCTGTTTCGAAGACTCGGTCCACTCTTATCTATTATCCGAAGACGTCGACCTCTTACGTTATCTCTTGATTCCATTCAGAGGAACGCATGACAACTTTTCTAAAGAGGACAAGAAGGGTATGGTACCTCAAGTCATCCCACCCACTCGTTACGTCGAGCCCAGCGTAGAGATCCGATGCTCTATCTTAAAGGTTTTGTTGATTCTATCTTCACAGAAGACATGCAGGGAGAAGATGAGAAGTCTACAAGTGGTGAGAGCGTCGCATGCGATCGGACGAGAGGTGCTAAACTCATGTAGTACCCCGTGATGAGAGAGGCCGATAAGACGGAAACAGACGACAGAGTCAAGTCTGCCATCTATGAAGTCGTCGAGATGATGATGTTGGTGGAGGAAGCAGAGGGAGAGGCCGACAAGGGTCTGAACATCAAGCCCATGGTAGAAGACAAGGAAGGCTTTCAAGTCGTAGACGAGGACAATCTATTGGGAGTCACGGAGGAAGAGATGAGAGCGGCGGAGGAGCAAGAGATGAGAGCAAAGGACCAAGAGAAGGCGGTCGAAGATATTGAAGAGATATAAATCTTTCGTTTAGGATGATGCATGGAGATGACCCGATCGATGTTTGTTACAGAGGTGATGAACCTCCGATATTGTAATCATTGCCCGTGAAGGCTGCTGATCTTGTTCAACTGCAACCGAGTTGATCGGCGTTCACCGTTTCGTGTGAAAGAGAATTGTAATCTTTAGAGGTCACCTTTAGATCTGTCGGTCAAAACTTTGTTCAACAGCGGACACGGTGGCTATCGCGAAGGTAAAGAGGAGCCGCGGCAATCTACAAGGCTTCAGTTCTTCCGACGCCGAGTCCGAGGACATTTCGGTCCGAGTCCACGAAGGAGGGGGTATCACAGTTGTTGCCCGAGCCATCATGTCTTTGAGATCAAAGAATAACTCCATCTTGAAGAAGTTGAAAGGGCTGTCGGCGGATACAGATTCTGGAGGCGAATCTGATGGGGAAGATACGAGAATGGTGAGTCTTGTGACGAAGCCGATGTACGGATATAGATAGTCTGTATGTGATACGCATAATCTCTGTTGAAATGGAGTGCGTTATGATTGATATCTCCCCAGACACACACCTTGTCAGGAGACGAAGGTACAAACAACATACACGATACGAAGAGTTCAGACCGTAACAGTCTCAACAATGAACGATTCTCCATGTCCAAGAGTGTGGATCGAAAGACGGCCGAGAAAGAGGAGCGGAAGAGAGAGGAGATGGCTGCTTTTCGCATCAGATTCAACCTTCCAGATACAGAGCAGATGGTAAAATGTGAGCTCCCACTTCCACATCCATCTCCGATGGCGGGGCCACGCGTCTCTTCGTTTCACATGGATTGACTTCTTCTCAGCATTTAGTTGCGCATTAACTCGCTCTGGATTAGCCATGCACGGTAGAATGTACATCACAACCAACTTCATCTGCTTCTATTCGTCTCTCTTCAACGATCGAGTGAGCGCTTCCCTCATCTCTATCCATCAGACCCATCACAATCACCATTTCCAATCGCATCACCGGTGCATTCTAACAATCACTGACTCACACACCAGGCCATGGAAAAGATAGCCGTATCTGATGTTACCGAGATCAAGAAGACATACAAGAACATCACGTTCGGTATGAGAGTCCTCACGACAGATGGCATCAAGGTACATCCATCCCATCCTCCATCTTCTCATCGACACAGCATGACTTTGCCTCTTTCTTCCATCGCGATAAGGCTTTTACCTTGTTGAACCACATGGTCGAAACATTAAAAGGCGGAAACCCCATCATCTCCCCGAGCGATCTCCACTCGGACCCGAATCTAGTCGACGCCGTGGAAGACGAAGGAATCGAGGACCTCCTCTTAGCCGATGAACAGAGTGAGTCTCACATGATGTGATCGTGATTCGATGTGATAATGTGATGATGATGATGCTGATGGACGATAGATCCCGACGCCGGAGGATTTCTCTCGACTTCGCAAGAAGAAAAGAAGGAGATGCTGACGCACACCTTCCCTTTCACCGCTCCCAAATTTTACAAGTTGTACTTTGCCGACACAGCGGAGGCGTTCAACCTCATGTTTCACGAACAGAGAGGAGATACAGGTGAGCCTCTATAGACATATCACACTGCACCGTGTTTCATCGAAATGAAATTGACTCGTTGTAGATACGATGACGAAGGCTTGGGAAGCGCATCCGCAATTTGGGAACATCCGATCGGTCACTTGTGAGTGTTTGTACGCTGAGAAATTCTGACGAAATTTCAGATCGTGCCCCTGTAAAATCTCCCATCGGGCCTCCCATCACTCGCTGTGAGGAGACGCAGAGATACGTTCTGACCAAGTGAGGATTCGAATTTCAAATTTCCCGCCCATTTTCGTCAGGAACAAATTTACATTGGAGACGTTGGGAGTCTATTATGACATTCCGTTCGGTGATACATTTCGTGTAGAGGGAAAATGGGATGTGAGTGGCACCATCATGGACATCGATGATGATGAAGATGGCTGATGATGAACAGGTCACGAATAATCCGGACGGAAGGACTTGTAATCTGAAGATCTGCGTCGGTCTCAACTTTATGAAGAAGACGTGGTTCAAAGGTGATCATCATCATCATCATCATCGTCACATCATAGACACAACCACGACAACGTGCATTCGATCCACCTCCACTGAATAAATTGAACAGGTAAGATCGAATCTGGAACGTTGAAAGAGACAAAAGAAGCATTCGAGCTGTGGCTCACTCTGGCCAGGAGACACGCCGCGTGAGTGGAAACTTCTTCTGAACTTTCCGTTCTGATGAACACCAGCTCCACGTCTCCCGCCCTCTCGCTGGCGACCACGACAGATATCACACCGACACCCTCAGTAGAGAACGTCCCAAATGTGGTTCCCGCCAAGAGGAAATTGGAACTCCCCTCCCCGCGTCTCATCGTCGCCATGACCTTCTTCGGTTTACTGCGTGAGTCCCAAATCTGTTCGTTTCGGCGGGAGATTGATCGTGGTAGTCATGCTGGCCATTTTGGGACTGTGGACGAGTGTATCGATTGTTTTTCTCGCCATCACTGGCTGTCTCATCTATCTCGTGGTGTCGTTGGAGAGACAGATATTGGCTTTAGAGAGGAGGATGTCTTCTGTCGAGAACAAGAACAGAGAACATTCAGATTAAACATAGCTCTTGTAAGATCGGTCCCTTCATCACTCGAGTTGTCTAATCGTAATCGATTCAAGGCAGACGCCACTTCATTTGTCTGTGTGGGTTGGTTCATACACAAGCTGTGGTGTTGTGATCGCTTGAAAAAATCGAGTGAAATTTTATTTCTGAGATTCATTATTTATTTCGTTGCATCTCATCAAGCAGCACACAATCAATCGATGCACATGGAGGATACGACGGTCACAGTGCATCAAAATGACCTACCGAATGGCTGCTTCATCTGTTTGGATATCACAGAGAAGATATTGAATCACTCAGCATTGGAACTCTCACAACCCCTGGAATACGGCGTTGAACATCCCTCAGAACGTCTCTATGTAATCACCAGGAGCGTATGCAGGTGATCGGATGACAATTCTCACAATCACTAACGACAGATCGAAGGTTATGGCGCGACCTCTCAAACTTGTATGTCGTATCAGAGATACCATTGATCAATGCTTGCAAAAGAAAGAATTTGGTGTCTCTTCGACACCTATTGACCCTCGAACTACGTCCTTCGCTCATCCAAACCGCTCTATCTCGCGCGGTCAGCGCGAACCTTTGCGAGTCGATCCTCATTCTCATCGAAGACGACCGATTGGAAGACAAAGACATCCTTCTTCACACGGAAAGAGCTGCCATGCTCGGCCTCCCCGAGGCTCTAACTTCGCTTCTGCAACATAACAGTGCAAGATGTCTGACACCTGATGCAAACGTAACGGCTACCATCTTCAACATTCTTCCCCGTTTGCCATTAAATAGTGTTGGTGACTTATCCGTGTTCATGATCCTCTTCCACAAGATCAACAACGAAGTGCCATGCGACGCCCGGATGGAGGCAGTCGTGAACAGATGCTTGATCAGATACATCAGATATGGACACGATCACATCGCACAGACACTCCTTGAACATCCTATGTGCTCTCCCTCTCACGATCAAGATCTTCCGATCCGAATGGCGAGCCAACATGGACGGTGTTCCATCGTGAGATGGTGAGTGCAACATCTTCATACGCATAGACTGAATCCTTAGAGGTTGCTGAGAGATGGGAGAGCAGATCCTTCTGCGAATGACAATGAGGCGATCAGGATGGCGGCGAAGAATGGACATCACGAAGTGGTCGAACTGTTGGCAGCCGATCTCAGAGTGGAGTGGAACGGATGAATAAAGAGATGTACAAAGTTTCTTTGATGATGGACGGTTCATCATACTCACGGTGTGTTCGTATCGTTTGGACGTAGGTGGTCAACCACGATCATCGCATCGACGCTATCCTTACAGCTCATGTACTACATCGAAGGAGCTCCATCACTTTCCGTACAAACCAAGTCAGCCGTAATATCCTATCTATCACCGTAGTGAATTGCATTAGAATCTATCCATTCTGATTGTGTGGACGTGAAAAACGGACGGAACTGGTGATGGATTTCGGCATCTCCAAAATATCAGATAAATTTCGCTCTCTTTGCGCACATGAGCTCGGGATTATACACAAGACGCACGAACGAGCATTAGACGACGATTAGACGACATCATGAACCAACAAGAAAACGATCAACCGAAGAGGTGGGTTCTCGACAGGGGTTCAAGAGATGGGTAATGATGTTATGTTAGCGAGGGATGGTTTTCCTCTTTGAGAAGCAGCGCCAGAAGGAAGGAGAAGGAGCAGACGATAAAATTTCTCAATCTCGTTCACAGTGGCCATTTATCTTCCTCTGGAAGGTGAGTGACAGCACAAAGAATGCACAACATAATACGTGTTGACCCATCTAGAACCGCAAGACAAGAAGAGCCACAAGTTCAATCATCCTCCATACCTTCCATCAATGTCCACGCCGCCTCCCCCTCTTCAACCCGTCACGATTCGATGGAACAAGCGGCTATCAGAGTACCGACCAACACTCCATTTCTATCCTCTCCCACTCACGCTTCATCTGGCTCTTCGAATCACTCTTCACCTCTTTCAAACAGCCTTCAAGGGTCTCCAAGCCTCAAACGGAGTCGAGCTCCTTCGCCCGAAAACACATTGTCTCATTCCAGCCGAGATGCAAGCACATCCCCGTCGAGGAAAGAGGCCATGGTCTTTCAAACGGGTTCTCACCAGTCCAAATCGGACGGAAGGACATCAGATAGAAAGACGAACAACATGAGAGCCGAACAGAATGTTGGAAAGGCCAAATTGGGCGCAGAGCTCGCCACCAATGGACAACAGGCGAACACTGGATCCTGGCCTCGACGACAATTCTTGTGAGAAGACATCATCCATCATCTCCATCTTCCAAACATCACATCCATCTCTCACAAACTTTTATTCACATTTTAATCTTTATATTATAATCTCCTTCTTGCATCTGATCGAGACCACGTGCAGTGATGAAGACAAGCAACGAGTGAGAAAGAACTCTACAGTGGATGCCATCCTGTCACCTTCCATCATCAGAATCGACAAGACCGTTCCCTTCTCTCTCCCCAATCAAGATGGTTCTAGAAGGTACGGACGTCTCATCATCATGCATCATCATGCGTCATCTCCCCATCTTGTCTGATGATCGTCTCAGCCCTTTAGAATTTCGTCCAGTGGATGAACCACTTCCAGTAGACCACAAAGAGAATCCCTTCAAGAACATCTCCAACTTCAGAGACATCGGTTACAATTACAACATGGACAGTCAGACCAAGTGAGTCTGTTGTATTGGGGTGGAATTCATTTCGAGTAGGAAGATGAAGGAGGGAGTATTCTATCGATCGGGAATGTTAGACACGGCAACGAACGATGAGTTACAGTCTCTGGTTGATGAGTGAGTTTTATGTCACGATCCACCACACCATCACCTGCATCACCATGATGATCATCATCGTGATCATCGTGATCATCATCGAGACTGATACACTTGGACAGCTTCAAAGTGAGGACGGTGATTGATCTCAGAGCGGAGACAGAGGGCACCATGGGTGAAGTCCTACTGAACACTTTCCCCTCCTCTCTTCTAAAGACTGCCATGTGTCCTACCACCACACGCGTGAGTCTCCTCTCTTCTCATTCAAATGAAACGCGTCTCAATCGATTGAAACATTCCCATTCAAATGAAACGTGTCTCAATCGATTGAACATTTCTCATTTGAAAATGAGACGCGTCCCAATCGATTGAGCCCTTCTCATTCAAATGAAATGTATTGAACCTCCCACAGCAAGCGTTAGAATCACACATGAACTCTCTGAAAGAAGAGGGAAGGACAAGAAGGAGGCGAATCAGAACAAGGAGGGACATCAAAGACGTAGAAGATCACCATCTCGAGCAGGTAGTGGTGAACGATTCGTCTTATAGATGCAATCAACTGACTCTGTCAGGCGACGAAGCCGACCCACTCGACTTACTTTATCAATTTCGCAGGAACCAACTATCGCATCCACTGTGTCTTAAACCCGCTCCCCTTCACTCTGAAATGCAAAGTCGCCCAGCTGATGATGCAGGGAAAGAGACAAGAGGTGATGATGTGGAATGACATCATGGCTCACCATCCCAGGCGGTTCAGATCGTCGGCAAGTCGATTTTAGACCCCCAAGGGATGTCTGGACTCTATCGAGGCTTCGTGGACTATTGTGGAGAAGAGATCGGCACGGCGCTCAAGATCATGGCGGGAGAAAATTATCCGCTGCTCGTGCACTGCACCCAGGGTAAAGACAGAACCGGTCTCGTGTGCGGTGAGTCACCATCGAGATGGAGGGAAGATGATGACATCACATCAGCCATGGCCCTCTATTGCTGTGGAATCGAAGAGGAATTCATCATCAGAGACTATGCGAGATCGCAGAGGGGATTAGATCTGCATCGTGCGGAGATGGTGGAAGAGATGAGAAAGACGGGATTGAACCCCACCTTCTCTGATGCCCCCGCCTTCATCTTGAGACAGACGTTCGATTACATCAGGAGAAAGTATGGATCGATCGACCAGTACCTCAATGGGATCGGATTGGTGAAGGGATACCGAGAGGCAATCGCGAGGAGGTTGATGTCTGAACAATAAATACGAACCATACGAGAGACGATTGAGATGATGTCATCTTCTAAATCTCCGATGCAGTGTTCGTGATAATTGTGAGATTGACACGGAAGGTGAAGGACAACACGTCCGTCGTTGTTGCAAGAACCAAAATCCTGTCCATCGATGATGATGAAGCTGTTGTAGACGACACCTGTCAGGGCAATTGCGAACTGAAACGCCGAAACAGGCTCACACCAACCATGAAGGTCTGAAGACATTCACTGAAGACCATAACGAGTTGCCCCACGGTAACAGACGCGAATCGACAGAAACCAGTTGCCTCTTCCTCACTCTCACAAACAACAACAACAGACAGAAGAAAGAACCTCAGAATGCAATCCATCAAGTGTGTAGTCGTCGGAGACGGTGCCGTGGGCAAGACTTGTCTTCTCATGTCTTACACGACGAACGCATTTCCTGGTGTGTAGCATTCTCGAACCTTCGATCAGCTTTTTGACTCTTCATCACAGCTGACTATATCCCCACCGTGTTCGACAACTACTCTGCGAATGTGATGGTCGATGGTAAGCCCATTCACTTGTCACTTTGGGACACAGCCGGCCAGGAAGATTACGATGTGAGTTGCTTATCATCGCAACGATGGCGTCTGACGCATGCAGCGTCTACGACCTCTATCTTACCCTCAAACGGACGTCTTCATCTGCGCCTTCTCCATCATCTCTCCATCTTCATTCGACAACATCGTCAACAGGTGGCACCCCGAGCTCGTCCATCGTGAGTCATCCGTTCAATTCCGCATCTTCTAAAGCCTCCTCCAGATTGCCCCAACGTTCCCATCATCTTGGTCGGCACGAAGATGGACATCCGAAATGATGCCAGCACGATCGAGAGACTGAGAGAGAAGAACCAATCTCCCGTCACTTATGAGCAAGGAATGGCGAGGGCAAAGGAGATCAACGCAGTTCGATACGTCGAATGTTCAGCACTGACCCACAAGAATCTGAAGAACGTGTTCGATGAGGCCATCCGATCAGTGGTCGATCCACCACCGATGAAGAAGAAGACAAAGGGAGGTTGCACTCTCTTGTAATATAGATGAGAGTTTTTACACTGTGTTGTCTGCGTAAGAAGAGGCGAGGTATGATTGTTCTTTTGATTCGATAAAAGGGTGTTGATGTATCCGAGGCATGAAGGTAAGTCAAGTAAGAATACAGCCTACAGATTAATTCGGATTTTAGACTCTACCATGATCTACTAACCATTCTTCTCATGCAAAAGAGAAGAAAGCTTATTTTTCGTGGATGTCAACTAATTGTAAAGCTTCCGTAGTTGTAGAACACAAATGCCAGATCTGTCTCAACAATTATGGTACACGGATACCGCACAACGCGCACATTGTACTAAATGACATGTTCATACGCATCCATTCATCCTGGCTACTAGAACATCTGTACCTCTTCTTCCTCAACACATGTTCGGTTCTTTTTCTGCGATGATCTGCATGCGCAATGATGAAGACGATGTCTACAGATTCTACATTTATTCCACCTGCTGCATCATACGCGTCTGTGAGATACGCTGCAGGTGAGGTATGACGTCACTGGGCTCTACAAACAGCCCGAACGATAATTTCGCAAAGACCTCAAATTCCAAGTGGAGCACGTGAGTCCATTCTAATTTCGTATACTTTTCCACGGCCTGTTCTTTTCTTCAATCTTTCTTCAATCTTTTCTCTAATGTTTTCTGAACGTCTCTGGAATATATTGCCAAATAATTTTTTGAAGTTCACCTCAGAGAAAGGTTTTCGCTCGTAATCTATGGGGTCGTTGAATTTGATGGACAAGAGAAGGCACACCACTGTCAAAAGTGAGAAAAAGATCGAAATAACGAAAAAGAGGAGACGATTGTAGATCGAGAATAAATGTTCTTTTTCGATGGATATCTCACCTGCATAAGGTTTCAAGTTCTCTCTAAAGATGACGTTTCTCATGATCAACCGATCCAACAGAACGTAAGCGAGCGCCAAGAACGAAAAATCGAGCTTCTACGTCTCGTCAATCTACACCGTTGTAGATCCACTCCTCACCGTATCCACGATGACATCGTACAGTTTCTTCTTCACTTTTCGTATCTTGTACAACTTGACGCCAGCGTTGATCCAAGGGTGCTTCCTTCTGAATTGATCGTTTAGATCTGATTTCAGATCGTCCGGGCGAACGAAAGGAATGATCGAACCCTGCATGTCTCATTCAATCGTGGACGTCGCATGTGAAATGAATGAGATGATCTACCGGGTGAGAATTGGAGATGTCAAATGAAATATCTTGTGTGAGAGTGAAGATATGATGATTATCTTATTTGAAGAATAAGAAATGTATTGAATGTAAATCGTTGAATGCTCTCACCCGATAGAAAGGTAAGTTCAATACCGTCTTGTGTTTCCCCGTAGTCAGATCTGGATCGTCTATAAAGTCTGGGTCGTATTGACTTCGCTTCAGTTCATGATGTTCATCTCCATCCATCCCTTCGTCTTTGTGGCTGATCCAGTGAGGAGATAAGAGATGCTCTAGGGAGGATTCTGTCAGGTGTTGAAACTTGTCACCGATGGAGGCTTCGCTGCGCGGGCTGGCAGGTATTTGAGATTTGAATGTGAGGTGATGGCGGGAAACTCACCGGAGGTTGTCGGTGTCCTCTTTCTTGTTGGATTCGTAACGGATGATGGAGGAGACTGCGAACGGATATTCTTTCTGATGGCGTGTTAGAATGCATTATGGACGACCGATGTCACGGACGTTTCCGGGTAGGAAGAGGATTCTGGCTTCTGATGATTCGTATTGACAGTAAGCTCTTCTACATATAGGGTGAGATCATTTGAGATGATATGGATGGATGGACTCACAGTGTAGCTGCTGATGTCCTCTTCTTGACGGCTCTTTGTTTACTATTCTTTGAATTTTTGGACTTATCCCCGTCTTCACCCTCTTTGGATAAATCGTCTATCGATCTACCCAAGCTGATACTCTTTAGAAATTGTGTTGCATCGATGTCGCTTCTTTCCACTGTCGGGCGTTGTCTCGTGGGAGAATGGCTGAGAGACATCAGCATTTTTCAACTCTACGATCGATGGGTCACAATCATCTCACTTTCTAGCTCGGGAGCTCTTCTTCGATGGTGATGAAGTGTGTCCATGTTTCGAAGGGGAAGATGCGTGCTTGGTGGAATGACGTTTAGTCTTCTTACTGTCTAGGTGATCTTCGGGCTCATTGGAGCGTGATATGTGTTCCTTCTTATTTAACGTAGCATGACTGGCCATCACCGAAGCATGCTTGTCAAATGATGATCTTGTTGTTTGTTGAATGAGCCATCTACAACAACCACCCCATCTTTGTGTCCATATGTCCGTGCGACTGTGTCTGACTACCCACAGGAGATCGAACCCAACGATAGACATCTCTACTTGCCTATCGACTCGGTGGCCGTCACGAAGATCCATCGATCACGAACAGATGATGATACACGATGTCTTCTCTTCATTGTATTCCCAACATCTTCTCTTTCGTTGCCATGAGATAAGCGATGTTTCGATAGATGTACTTTGTGTTCCTCCACGGGTTCCAGTTGATGATGTCCATGTGATCCAACTCCAAAGCTCCCAAGAATTCTCCCCACTTGGCTGAATCTTCATCAGCGTCTCATCCTCTAACGTCATCGTGATGATGGTACCTGATGCGATGGACACGAGACCGTCGTTCGGTCCTTCTACCTTCTTCATGTACTTGTAATACAACCTCATGAGTGACATAGAAGGCACGGGGTGTTTTCCACCTGCGTTCTTCATCATGCGATCCATCATGTGATCCATCATCATCACCTCCGCCACTCATGGAGAAGTACAGTACGTCTGGGTGGTCTAAGACGAAGGGGTTGAACTCTGTCTGCAGCCAGCGAGGTGACAGCTGATAGAATGCCTCCGTTGGTATTCCAACTGCCTTCATCACTTTTAAGAGGCTGTCCACTCCGATGGTGCTCGTGAAGCGATCTGCCACACTGGATGACGTCATTATGATGAAAGATGACGTCACCGTTGGCGGGAACTGACCTGGACCCATGGTGGGGGGTGGCGAGGGTGGTGAGTGATTGGATCCACTTGTGACCACCCAACATGGAGATGAGGTATCTACAATCGAGCCCGGCCATACTACAACGATGAGTGGTGAAGAATAGAATAGATTCAATCTTATGTGGGAGATTTTAAAGTTTTTGTAGATCACCTGTGACCTATGATGTGAACTTTGTTGATTCTCTTCTTTGGAACAGTAGAAGAAGCTTCTCCGTGGTCACTACTCGGATTCGGCACACCTGAAATCCGAATGAATCTACAACGGGCCAGAAATCTCGCGGAAAACTGTCACCTCCGGCTCCCAATCTCTCGGACTTTTCCACGTAATCGATCTGAGTCTCAGGATCGTAGTTAGATTCCCCCGAGTTTTCCGCTTCCATCTGTTCTATGATCTTTCTCATGTTACGTAAGAGGTGCTTGGCTCTCGTTTCGATCGACCCCGTAGGGGGTACACTCATCACGACCACCTTGACTTCTCAATGGAATTTCGAGGAAATTTGGAGGAAAACACCTTGCAGCCCTGACGCTCTAGGTCCTGCTTGATACCCTTCCAGTAAGAGACGGGGCCCAATTTATTGAAACCGAGGAGACCTATTTGAATGAGAAGTTTCATTCATTTAGACGATATCACGCTCACCGTGGCACAATACAATGGGCAAGCTTGGTTTGTGGCCGTTCAATTCTAAAGCGGGCAGCCAGAATTTCTGAGAATTAAAATGTACACAATCTACAATGCCCTCCTTTTCCTTCGCTTCTTCCTCTGCCTTCGGAGGTTGCGAGATTTCCTCCGATTTTCCGTCTGCGTCTACAACGACTGCCTGGCCTAATAGAGAGGTAGAAGCTAGGGGTTGTTCCACGTGATCGGAATGAGCGGATTTATCACTGTCCATCGAGCTGACTGTAGGGGGGGTGAGTGTGTGGGCACAAATATTCGAGACTCACCGGAATCTTGCGAGCGATTGACTCCATCGGTGGACAGACCTCGTTGTAGATTGCCCGAATAAAACTACGAATATTCACACGTCATGACACATGACATCTCTTATGATGTCGTACCTCATCGTAGCTATTTGTAGAGTGATGCTCGTTCCAATCTTCGATCTCGGGCTGCGATTTCGTTTTACGATGTCTTCTCCCACGGGGAAAAGTGAACATCTTCTTTTTCTTCTCTTCTTCTTTCTTTCCTTCACTCTCTCCCTCCTTTCCTCTCCGTTCGGGCTGCACGAAATGTCACGGAGAACTCGGAGAAATTTCGGAAAAATGCGGATGATCTCCACTCACTCGGTTACCACGGGTGACCGACCCAACGGATGACACTTGATGGATATCGTAGACAGCAGACAGACGCTTCACACCGTCTCGATTGTCCCTTGGTGGAGGTAGAGTAGAGAAGAGGTCACTGTTGTCACTCTTCCTGCGTGAATGTTTGGGAGCAATGTCCCATGATTCTAAAAATAGAATGAGGGAAGGTTCGTTCGGTGAATGGATTCACTCGTCGTCTCGGATAAGTCATCGACTTGGTGGTCCAAAAGTTTGGTCCGCAGATCGATGAGAACAGGTTCACCGGGGTATAGAGTCAAACTCTGGTCGACGATCTACAACGAGTCACGATATATACAAAGAGAGTCGAGTGACTCATGACGATGAGGAGAGGTCATCATCATGACTCACGTGAAGTGCATCTTCTGTCATGCCCAACTGGGCGGTGCCTTGTACGTAACGAACGATGGCGGGTAAGTAACCGGGCTGAAGTTTCCCTCAGATTTCGCGGAAAAGTCGACGTACCTTCAACTCCAAACTATGTTGTGCGTCTTTTCTGGCTCTCTTGAAGTTTCCCGCCTTCAGGTGTCCGGCTGCACGATTACAGTACAATTGATAATCGTTGTCGACTTTTTCTATGGCCTAGGAGGATTATTATCATCTCATCCCATCATCGCGATCGTCGCATCATGTGATGATCATCGCGATGTCTTTGAACATCATGACAGTGATGGAGATACGACGGAGGTAAAGACATGTTCTCACTTTTGTGTAGAGACGAATCGACTCGTCTGTCTTGTCTTCGTGATAAGCCTCGATAGCCTTTCGATTCAATTCTTCTGCCTGATTCCTCGGTGAGATATTATCCGGGAATATTCCATCTACGAACACTCACATCATCTTGTGGTGAACGAGTGTGGGGCTCGGGTGATCGTGGAGGGGTGTTGGGAGGGAGGTAGAGAAGCTCCATGAGTCTATCACGATTGGAATGTTGGCTCGCTTTGGCGAAATCGTAGGCATTCTTCCCTGTTCTGCGATGAGATGGAACGCTGGTGTGATTTTTGGATGATATGGATGATCGATCGGATCGAACGAGATACGTATTGTATCACCTTCGATGGAGATGTCGAGGAGAGCTCCGTTTTCGATCATGTATTTTGCAAAATCATACTGTCCCGTGGCGGCAGCAATCATCAGTGGGGTCTCTCCAGATATTCCTTGACAATTGGGTGATATTTTCTTCTTATGGACGAGTCGGTTGGCTTTCTCTACATCGCCCTGCACAACATGAATCTCCACAAGATGTCCATCACTCACCCGTTGAGCGGCCAATATGAGCTTTTCGACACGTTCTTTATACGTAGGAATGATCTTCGGGTGAAATCCATGCCATGTGCCATCAGAAGATCTATGACGTGATTTGTGAGGTGGTGGTGTCTATGCGAAATCAGAACGATTCATAAATTTAGAACCATTAACCATCGATGTTTACCTCTGCCATCATCTTGAATGCTGGACGTGTTGTTATTCTCTTTGTTTGCAATTCCTCGGTGTTTGTGAAAATCACGTGATTTTTTCATTGTTGACAACAGATCGGCCACACACATGATCAGGTTCACAGGAATAGCGTCAACACTACGCTCAAGGCTCGCTCCCCGTTATCTTCAGAAGAATCTGTCGACGACACGTGAGATGCAATGATATGGTGGTGTCTTTTGGGACTGAAACGTGGAAGAGAATGGACCTTCCAAGGTGGTTATGACATGGGGAAGTTCTTCAGACGGACAATTGGGTGGGTCATCGTGGTGTGCCAATCTTCTCGGTCTGATGATATGATATAGGGAGGAGCACGAACGACTTCAATTTCAACTATCCAGGAATGGTCCCTCTGGCAGGGAATCCAGTCAAAGTCTCGTGCGGTGATCTGTCCACCTTCGCGGTGATCGAGAGTGAGTTCGATACCTTCCATTGAGAACCATCTACATCGTTGTAGATGGTGGGGACCACCGACTTTTCGGTTGGGGTAGGATCAACGATGCTCCTCTGAGGATACCACAAGAAATCTCATCGAAATTTCTCAAAAATAGACAAGTCGTCGACATCGCTAGCGGCCAATCACACTCCCTCCTTTTATTAGGTATCGTCTCGTTGTAGACGAACGATGACATAAGACAGATGACAAGAAAGTGTATAGCTTCGGAAACGGCCTCGACGTGAATTCCGCGGAAATTTCATCGTCTCTGACGATTGTCAGGGACAACTGGGTAGGAAGTCACGTGACCCATCGATCGCCCCGGTGGAGGGTATAGAGGAGAGGGTCAAGAGTGTCTCATGTGGTTGGAACCATTCGCTGGCTCTGGGAGAGTCTGGGACGTTGTACGTTTGGGGCAACTCCCTCTACGATCAGGTGACATCCATCGTCGATCATCATCGAGATCATCACGAGCGACATCATCGATGAGTCTCTCTCGATGTCTAAGTCAGGCATCATCAGTCGTCCCATCGATCGTCATCACCATCATGTGGATGGTGTCATTGATCATGAGACAGATCGGTAACGGTACCTTTCAACATTCTGCGTCACCTGTACGAGTCGACAATGTCGACAGACCGATCGTCAGCATGGCCGGAGGGTGAGATGTCATACCTTCTTCACTGACATCGTACAGAGTCAGTCACTCCGTTTTTCTCACGAGTGAGACATCTTCATCATCGCACATGATCACATCACGATCACATCACGATCACATCACGATCAGCTTCTCACACGGCACAGATGATGATCTCATCCACGTCTTCGGTCGTGACATCATGAGAGGAGTTCAAGGTCACCCTGGCCTGAAGAAATTATCTATGCCGGAGAAGAAGAAACCAAGGAAGGTCATCAGCGGTCTCAACCACGTTCTCGTCTTCTGTCGTGAGTGTCGATACATCGACATCACCATCACATCATCGACATCGTCACGATGCAAAGAGCGAAGAGTGAACGAGTGTTGCAGAAGATGGTGCCATCGTTAGCTTTGGAGATAATTCTGAAGGGCAGGCGGGAACAGATGGTGAGATGAACGATGGACGCTGCGACATTTGGTGTGATGCGATCCAGATGTGGCCACGAAGACATCACCACGAGTCATCTTAGAGGGCTGTGAGAATGTTGGAACCGGCCCGGAGCACTGTCTCGCCACGAGAGGTGAGAGCTCCTCCATCAGCTTCAGACACATCATCTTCTCACACACACCTGATGATGTCAAAGGAGATCATCTCCTGTGCTGGGGTCTAGGTCAAGACTATCAATGTCTACCGGAGAGAAGTATATTCAACAGACCGAGAAGATACGAGTTGTTTGAGAAGATGAAGATCCATCAACTGTGCGGAGGCTCATCTCATTCGACCATCATCGCCGACGCGACGGACGAGATGATGTGGAAAAAGTTGAACAACCGCGGGAAATATTAAAGAAGGTCTCATCATGAAGGTGTTCCTGTCTTGAAAATCGTCCCGCGCTGTCTATTCCTCGTTAGTGATTAGACGCGCTTAGCTACCGTGTTGATTCGATCGAACGACACGTGAAGCTAGAGCACTGACTTCGCTGGGCCCACAAAAAAATAGCTACGTCACAAATCGACATCTTTTTGTGGAGGCAAAGTGCCTATGGTGTGAAGTTCAGTGACAAGAACCATTATCATGTTTTGAGAATGAAACCACACCGCGACGCCGATGGTGCCTACTGCCCCACTCTACGACGGTGATAGAGGAAAGAAGTTGAGGGAAGAGTCTATAGCTCAGCTGCTGTGCGGTGGTTCTCTCGATGCAGTGTTAAACGTGAATGTCACCTGGATACATTCAATGTCTCGGGAAAATTGACATTTTCATCGCAGTATTGATTGACCACCTTTCGAAATTTTTGCTTGCTCCTCTCATTCATTCACGGTCGCTCCAGAGCAGAAGCAGCATGAGGTCCGTCATCTTATTGTGTATTTTAGCCGGGTTCGCCCAAGGACAGCTTTGTTCGACTGCTTACTTGGACAACATGGTCTTGCAGAGAGCACCCCAAAGTGCCGTTCTGGGAGGTTATGGTCTTACCAATTACGTCGGCCAGGTCGTCTATATTCAGCTGAATAGTCAGACTTACAACACTACCATCGACGCCACAGGTACATGGAATTACAACCTTCCTCCCATGCCCGCCGGAGGTCCTTACACGTGAGAGATGCGCCCAGAACGACTCGTTTTAGACGCTGATTCGACGGCAGCATCGCGATGAACAGCGGATCGCTCTCGCAGACATTAAATGTGGGGAATCATACGTCTCACGACTTCTTCTGACCACTCTAGAATGTCTTATTTGGAGATGTCATCGTGTGTGCTGGAGGCAGGAACGTCGATTATCAGACACAGTTTGTGAATGGTGCCGACTATTACCTCAACCAAGCGGGCAACTTCGCCAACGTCAGGTATTTTATTTCTCCATGCGATCGGTCCCCTCTAATCTCTCCTATAGATTGTTCCACTCTGGATCGTATACCATCTGGGCCGAGAGCTCTACCTATTTCGCTTCGCAATTCGCCGCCGTGTGAGGCTCATACGACGTCCATCCTATCATCTGATCGAATCACCTGCAGTTGCTGGTTGACTGCGGTGAAGGCATACAACCAAACTCAAATCCCCATCGGCCTCATCCAGATCTCCACTTACGGTAAGACAGCCACATCATCTCCGTCGCCGTCTCATCTTCTTCAGAGACACGTCTGGAGCAGTGGGCTCCTGCTAGCTCCGTGGCCGACTGCTTGGGTTACTATTACTACGATTCTTTCAGCATCTACAACTACTTCATCGCCCCCATCTTGCGTCATCGCATCTCCTCAGTCATCTGGTGCGTCACTCTTCCCCAGCTCTTCTCAACTTTTCTTCAACTCTTCCAATACTTTTCTCCAACTCTTCTCACACTTTTCTCCAACTCTTCCTCAACATTTCTCCAACTCTTCTAATACTTTTCTACAACTCGACTCACCTCATTTAGGTACCAAGGAGAGGAGAACTGGGGCCGCACGGGTCTGTATGAATGTCAACTCCCTTCCCTCATTCGCTCTTGGAGAAGAGACTGGGGCTACAACGACAGCTCTCTCCCTTGGCTGTTGGTCCAATTGCAAGGCTACGGTAGCATCAGAAACGGTGTCAGCTCGCAGAGGTGGGCACAGAAGTTGGCCGCAGATAACGTTCCGAACGTGTCCATCTTCACTTCCGCCGATCTGAGTGAGACGTCATACTTTGAACATACGATATCGTGGCATCCGCTCGTGGTACAGAGACATCGATAGACAGAACCTCTTCATCGGATGATGATGCATGATGTCACGGATGATGATGACGATGATCAGGTGATGGTTCTTCACCTTACTCGAGCGACCGCCCCAGAAACAAATTACCCCTCGTCGATCGTCTCACGACCGGTCTCCTCAGTTTACTGTACGGCCAGAACCTCGTCACCTCGGGTGGGTTCCCATCAATTCTCCTCGACTTACTGGAGCAGGAGCATCTGTCAGTGGTTACCAGGTCACCATGACACCCTTGACCTCTTTTTACGCATCACTCATCATCACGGTCGACTTTACATCTGACGCGACTGCGTCCGGTACGTATGGCTAGCACGAATTTTCATTGACTCGTCCAGGTCTGACCATCAGCCCCGTACAACCTTGCGATCCCGCTTTCAATGCGTACTCTTGCGGTGTACCCTTTGAAATTTCGTTGGAATACACGACCGGAGCTCCTTCCCAATGGATTCCCGTGGGCAGCTACTCCCTCGTTAACGGTCAATTGATCCTCAACACCACAGTTCCCGCCAAAACTGTCTTCCAAGCTTGGAGGTATCACGACCCCATGACGTCACGAGAGATATCTTACGTACGTAGGTACGCATGGTCTGATGTTCCTCGCATGGTTCTGTACAACGGTGCCGGGCTACCCACCCTCCCCTACATCTCCAATTTCCCCTCAGCGATAGCAAAGAGTGGCTATTACGTCATCGAATTCATCGATATCGTAGGTGCCGGGTGGGACATCTCCATCGTGTGACGTCTGATCGTCCCAAAGGATTGGTCCGGTCGTTCCTGGGAACTGGCAGGGTGGTGCGTTGACTTTGGTCAACCCTAGCGGTAGAGGTGATCCAGCTTGGGCTTATCAGGCCGGTCCCAATTCCTTTGGAACACTCGCTCACGTGAGATTTCGATGAGAAGTCGGTTGAAACTGATCTGTACAGCCCACGGGTCTGTTTCTCACCGCGAACGGAGATTGCAATGGAGTCACTTTGCTTCCCGAGAGTGGACAATCGAACCAGAAGTGAGAAAGACATATGGACATCATCACGATCGACGTCATGAGATCAACACACATGCAACGATCATCATCCATCATGCTGACACGACGATAGTTGGGCCATGATCTACACTGGATTGGAGGACAACAAGTACATGTTCTACAACAAGCTCTGTGGATGGACGGCCTTGAACAACTTCTGTAACTACGGCAGTACCATCAGTCTTCAGGCAGATGGCTTCAGCGTCACCAACTGTAACGTCTGGGTGGCCAACTATGTCATGTCTTTCTGAAGATCCTGAGAATAGATCCTTCTTTTCCTTTCGTCTCCTTCTTCTCGCAGAGTTGATGATGGATGATGTTCACTCCTTTGAGGACGGAACTTTTGAATCATCTTTCATCACCGCGAAGGGTGGTATCGACCGATCCCCTCGTCTCATCTCCTCACAGATCAACGAAGAAAACAAGATTTGTGTGAATCCCTCAAGAAAGATCTAAACTTTCAGAATAAATCGATGTTCATTGGTTTTGCATTTCTGTACGTATAGAAGTTTTATACACGACCTGTGAGATCTGATGCCATCGACGAGTGATTCAAACTTGGCTATCGTTCTCTTGGCTGCAAGCTCACCTGAAACAGAAAATTAAATCAACTATATTCCAGGGATAAGCATCAGAGTCTTGTAAAGAGATCCCATCCCATCTACATGCATCGGAATGCATCATCGGTCCGCCTTCAAAAGCAACGAGACCGAACGTAGGGCGGAACGCCCGGTCACGTGACCATAGAATCCTCTTTTAGTTACACATCCGCGGTTGTTAACGTCATGATCACGTTTAGATGCCGAGAAAGGAGGATTGTAACGGTTAGCGATTCCGGCAAATCATTTTCTGCTCAGCACGCAAAGGAGCAAGCCAACAACAGCTTCACAGCCACAACAACCATGGAACATCCTCACTTGGATCTCGACTGAGACACAAGTCGTAACGGCCGAATGCACTCCTCCACAAGATCTCTTCTGATCAACAACACATGGGCTTCCATCCTCTTTGGAACTTCACTGGGATCCCGCCAAGAGCCAAGTTCTTCACTGCCCCACCGACTGTGACAAGATCAACACTCGAATCTTCCATCTGGGCACCACAACACCTCCAAGAGGACCCTCACAAGTGCACGAGAGAAGACAAGAACGTGTCCTCAGCCACCTCCAACGACCAAGTCAAACGACAGTGATCACAAGTAGCGTCAGCTCTCCTTTCGAGGATGAACACAGACTGTTGTCCCTGACTTGGCGATGTGAGGTGACGATGCTGCTATCAGGAGTCAGACCGACAACCGATGGATGATGTACGGCTAGTATGCTTTCGGGCAGAAGATCGTTTGTCATTGCATCGACCGCACAGATGATGATACACGAAAGTGATTGAATCTGGCCGGAGTGGAGCAACCCTTTCGAGGGTCTCTACGATGAAGGCAGGCGAGTGTCTGACGAGGCTGTGGTGTACGGAGTATGGCCGTACCCAGCCCAGATAGAGCATCGGCGTTCCTGCTCCTTCTGATTGTGCCGTGAGACGATCACAAACACACACTGCGTGCGATGATGACGACTTTGAATAAATGAACTGCGTCGGATCTGTTCTCCTTCTTCATCTTGTCTTTCTTTCCGTTTCCACTTTGTGAATTCACGAGACAACTAACTAAATGGAACGACACCAGCCTCTGCGAATGATGGAGGGTACGTGCATCTGTACGAATGAAGCTGTCGAAAGAGTTGATCGTGCAAGATGTGTCCGGACCAATTCTTCTCTTCCACGATGAGATTGACGAATCGATCTCGCATCTGATGGTTTGGCGCGATCATCGGCGTTCGGTCTACCTCTCTCACACCAAGCCGCTCGACTCACTCTGTTGCTTTGTTCTGTCACGGTCCTTACTCGTCATAACAAAACAACATGAAGAGACAAACAGATGAAGAGAAGACAAGTTTTGTTACAGATACAATTGTATTTATATTTGCGAAACAGTTTAGAAGCACTTTCTGTGGACGATGGAAGGTCCAGACTCGTCGTACTCCTCCTTGGAGATCCACATCTGCTGGAAGGTGGACAGAGAGGCAAGGATAGATCCTCCGATCCAGACAGAGTACTTTCTCTCGGGGGGAGCGATGATCTTGATCTTCATGGTCGAGGGGGCGAGGGCAGTCAGCTCCTTCTGCATTCTGTCGGCAATACCGGGGAACATGGTGGTTCCTCCAGAGAGGACGACGTTTCCGTACAGGTCCTTTCTGATGTCGACATCACACTTCATGATGGAGTTGTAGGTGGTCTCGTGGACTCCGGCAGCCTCCATACCGAGGAAAGAGGGCTGGAAGAGGGCCTCGGGTCCTCTGAATCTCTCGTTTCCGATGGTGATGACTTGTCCGTCGGGCAGCTCGTACGACTTCTCCAGGGCGGAGGAAGAGGCGGCGGTCTGCATCTCCTGCTCAAAGTCGAGGGCGACGTAGGCGAGCTTCTCCTTGATGTCTCTGACGATTTCACGCTCGGCGGTGGTGGTGAAAGAGTATCCTCTCTCGGTGAGAATCTTCATCAGGTAGTCGGTCAAGTCACGTCCGGCCAGATCGAGACGGAGGATGGCGTGGGGAAGAGCGTAACCCTCGTAGATGGGGACAGTGTGGGTAACTCCATCTCCAGAGTCCATGACGATACCGGTGGTACGTCCGGAAGCGTAGAGGGACAGAACGGCCTGGATGGCAACGTACATGGCGGGGGTATTGAAGGTCTCGAACATGATCTGGGTCATCTTCTCTCTGTTGGCCTTGGGGTTCAGAGGTGCCTCAGTAAGGAGGACGGGGTGCTCCTCGGGGGCGACTCTCAGCTCGTTGTAGAAGGTGTGGTGCCAGATCTTCTCCATGTCGTCCCAGTTGGTGACGATTCCGTGCTCGATGGGGTACTTCAGGGTGAGGATACCTCTCTTGGACTGGGCCTCGTCTCCGACGTAAGAGTCCTTCTGTCCCATACCGACCATAACTCCAGTGTGTCTGGGGCGACCGACGATGGAGGGAAAGACGGCTCTTGGGGCATCATCTCCGGCAAATCCGGCCTTGCACATTCCTATTCACTCAGGTCAGTCTTATTCTATCATACATTCCATCTTCTATAGAACATGGAAGAGAGAGAAGAGATGAAAACATGAGAGACAGATGGGAGGAGAGAAGAGATGGAAGAGGATAGAATACACACCGGATCCGTTATCAACAACGAGGGCTTGGACGTCGTCAGACATTGCTACTGTTATAGAAGGTTGGTTGGTTGAGTCTTTGAAGCTCAAGAATGATCCAACACCATCCGAAATGTTTTCGCGGACTTTAACGGAGATGTCGCACGTTAACTTACCGCGGAAGAGAGATGACCGACGCGGAACCACAAAAGCGAGTCTCCGGAAGGCTTCCTGATCACGTGACCGGATGATAGGCCACCAACGCACCACCAAGCGCTTCTTCCTATCGATGTGATTGAAGAGGTTCCCTTAGAGCTTGGTACCTCTATCTCTTTGCGAAACACTCTACGAAACGTAAAGGACTCCAACGGCAAGCGATGTGATTGGATGGTGTTTGTCTCATGTGGTGGAAAGAGGAGTGTCGTTCACGATGATTGAGACTATGTCACGGACACAGATGGATACGATGTTTGGGATGATTACGAAAATGAGGCAGTGCGATCCCGTTTATGTTCTATTCCTACAGCACCACACATCCGGCCTTCTTCTTGTCTTTCTTCTTCTGCTTGTCGGGGTGGGCCTTTCTCCACTTGTTGATCTGTCTCACGAGAGTGAAGAAGACATCTTCCACTCCCTCATTTGTCTTGGCGGAGGTCTCGACGAAGGGGACTCCAAACTTCTCTGCCTGCTCTCTTCCTTCCTGTTCGGTCACCTGTCTCTCGGCGACGAGATCCTTCTTGTTACCCGTGAGAACAACTGGAAACTGGCCGATGTCAGAGCGATAATGGCGGCCAAAGTGGTCGGGTTTAAAAGAGATTTTACCTCTTGATCCTCCATCTTCATGCGTAAGATGTTCGTGCGGAGGCGTTGGGTCACTTCGAATGATTGTCGGGAGGTGATGGAAAAGACGAGAACGAAACCCTCTCCGGTCTTCATGTATTGGTCGCGTAGTGCGCTGTATTCTTCCTACACAGAAGATTCAGAATGTGTCAGTAGAACATCAGAAGCACATACCTGACCGGCTGTGTCCATGATATCCAAGATGCACGCGGAACTATCAATCTCTACTTGTTTTCTGTATGAATCTTCTATCGTAGGATCTATGTTCATGGTTAGACTCTTTGGAATGACAAGATGCGAATGCGCTCACCGTAGCGCTCAACAAAGTTGCCTTGAATAAAACGTACGGTGAGTGCAGACTTTCCTACGGCTCCGGCACCGATAACAGTGATACGATATTCCATCCTCTAACCCTTGTCACCCTCTCTCCTCTTCATGCCCGCAACCCGCTCACCTCTGATTTAAATACTGGCGGAAGTCTCTAGACGGTGGCCTCCTCTCTCTCGGCGCGTTTCTGTTTTCTTCTGATGATGTCCAGGGCGTTGGTTTGACAACGCTCTGACAGGGTCCCTTTTTTCTCGCGCAAGAATTTGGAAACGCAGGCCTTATGGCCTCACCATCAATCAGCCCACATTCAAACGAAAGAGAGCCGTTGGATGATTTACAGAATATTGGCTGTGGACAGGGCGAGCGGAAAGGTTTCGGTTGAGAAAATATCCTCTAAACATCACAAAGGGGGAACATAACGAGAACAGCGGTTGGGGCGTGACCTCGTATAATAGATTCGTATTGTTACCCTTTCTGCTGAAAGTGCTTGTTATGGAGCAATCTAATCTATACACAGGCGATTTTATTAAAATGCACAACGTGATATAACACGAGTTCCAGATGAAGACAAGTTTCATAGGTATGATGCTCATCTTACACTTCCTCCGGTGTTGGATCTCCCTCTACATATCCGACCGGTGAGATGATGTCATCGATCTGAGATCGTATCATCATGATGATCTCCACGTCTCTCGCTCACCTGTAGTTGTGGCAGTTTTTGGAGAAAGGGATTCAGTTTGATGAGAACGACGGATACATTATCTGTCGTGTTGTGTTCGAGGGCATAGGTGACCAATCGCTTCGCGATGGACTTTGAATCTTCGTTTGCGTGTTCTAATACGATGTCCACTGCCTTCTGATGACTGATCACGTCCCATAGCTACGATCAGTCGTCAATTGACGGAGTAGACGACCACGATGATGAGATCACCCCATCACAGGCAATGATGACGAAGGCATCCTTGTCATTGATTTCGTATGAGTTCTGAAATGGAACGGCTGTGACCCAATCTTTCAGTTGAAGATCACCGAACGCCCTCGAAACACCCAGCATTCCCGCCACCTGATGATAAGGTTGACATCGAACGTGATGCGGGACGTGTCTCTCACTTTGTCGTTGACCACCCAAATGGGTTTCTCTGATGTCTCTAATCTTTCCTTCTCCTTGGGATTCGAGGGCTTGTGCTCCTCTGACAATTCTACGGCCACTCCATCGCGACTGATCGGTGGTGAATGCAGATCGTAATCGTCGAGATGAATCACTCACCACATGATGGCTTTGGAGTCACCGGCGTTGGCCAAGTGTAAGAAAGTCTTCTTGTGTCCACATATATTGATCTTCGCCAGAAGACAGACGACGGCGGTACATCCAGACCTCACCATGACGTCCTTCTGCTCTTGGATGGACAGATCGGTGTCGATGAAAGCTTGTTTCATCGCCTTCTGGATCATACTGTCGCCCACGACTCCGTCAGTTGCTTCCAATATCGCCTGTCATATTGAGATAGAGGATGATCGTATGACGCACCTTGTGAAGGTTGTCGCCCACAAAATCGACCACTTCTCTGCCTCCGTGTCCTATTGGACGAGTGAGCGATCGTAACGGTCTGCGTTGGCTCACCGTCGTATACAGCGAAATAGCTACGATTCGGGTCATTACCGAAGACGCTCAGCAAGACGTGCCGATCTTCCATCTGTTGCCTATATTTTCGGTTCGCGTCGGTGGCCACACCGAACTCCATCACGACGCTACCAAAGTCCTTGTAATCTGTCCCTGTAAGGATGATATGCGATACAATCATTGACAGCTAACCTTCATCCTCGTCCTTCTTCTTGTTATGAGTCGCCTTTTCTGTGGATTTACCCACGCACAGAGTGATGGCGGCCACAAAGACGAGGAAGATCATTATGGAGGTGATTGAAACCGCCAGAGGTGTTCGGGCGTCGATCGTCTCGTACGGCTGCACCATACTTCTATTGTCTGGTGACAATATTGGATGATGCAGATGTCACGAGCTTGACCCGAGAGCAACTGCGTCTCTTTTTTTGGAACTGCCAGGTCTGGGGCAAAGAAGATCGAAATTGAGTTTCGGTGAGCTTACAACCTATAGAAAGAAGAGCCCGGACAACTTCAGTTGACGTTACTCTAGCGGTTGAGACGGAACACCTACTTCCTGAAACACAAACACTAGTTTGACAGATCGTCTGCATCACTCCTCATCTTGGCCTCTTTATCCTTGCAAGTACACTCCTTTACATTTCGAATCAAAGTCGAAGCCAAGGATGACCCAGGCACCCCCTCGTGGGAAAGATGCGATCGACACCACCGCAGTGATGACCATAAATATCGTGACGAACGTCTTTAGAGATCCCTCAGACCTGTTGTCATCGTCAATTGAGTCTTTGAATATTCCCATCTTCTACATCTCATTTCACACGGATCGCGATACGAGATGATGATCATCGAGATGGTTCACCTTGGTGGAGGTTTCTTGGTTCGTAGCAGGTTATATTTTGAGATGTAGTAATAAAGACCGTGCATGATGACACCCAACACCGGCATGATGGGGACGATGGGGAAGGCCAAGAAGATGAGAAATTGTCTGTAGAGCAACAAGAGGTACAATTCGGCCAGATCGAATTCGAATCGTACGGACTCGTTACCGTACTTGTTCTTCTCTCCCTTTCGAGCCATCAATGCATTGTAAATGATGGGCATGAATAGCTCGATGGCGTTACCGATCTTTCATCGTCAAGGTGAAACGATAACTCGTGCGTTGACTCATGTTCGAGCTCAACAGCATGGTGATCACATCACCATCACCATGATGATGGTGACGATCAGATGAGAAAGGATACGAAGATTTCACTGAGAACTAGGGTGTAGAATTGTTCTCCCACGGCGACGAGCTGGCAGCTGTCGGCCCGATTCGTTTCACTGTAGAATTTGAGGTTGAACAGTGACTGATAGTGCTGAGCTACGACCCATCGCAGTGCGTAGAGGAGGATGATGTTGGCCATCTCTAAGATGAAGAATTTGATGTAACTGTGCCGCCTGGAGGGATTAGATGATGAAGATGAGTCGATGATGATGATGAGATGATCTGTGGGGAGATCGTCTACTCACCGATATGAAGTCCAGGTAGAATGTCTCTCGAATCGTGTCAATATCAAACTGAATCGTCTCCAAAGCTGTCCTTCCATCATTTTCCATTCAGACCGAGTCATCTCTGATGATCTGATGATGATGTAGAGACACGAACCTGATGGACGGCTGCGTAGAAAACGGATATGAGAAGAAGAGCCCAAGGTGTTCCGTCAGGATCGGCGGTATTTGCATTGAGGACCACTACCAAGAGGGTGATGCCACCCGTGATTCCCAACAGAAGGACCATGAGAAGCCACGATACGACCCTCCTGATGACTCTCTGCTTGAAGGTGACGTGTTGATTGGCCTGGTTCGATGAGTGAATAGAAGATCTTGCGGCATATCACCTGGATGACATCGTCACCAGCCATCCCAGTACTATCGATCTTGTTCTGACGACTGTATGTCTGAATGACACGAAGGATATGGATGGGGCTGAAAGGGGTGAGAAAAAAGAGGCCGGGAGCGGGGGTCGAAATGGGACTCACCCCACGAGGAGGTAGAAGCCGAGAGCTCCGATGGTGGACCACAGCCACCACTGTCGAATCTGACTGGAGAAGGAGCTGATGATGAAGTTCTGCCACAGGACGCTGACCGTGGAGAAGTGAAAACCATCCGGTAGAGCGAAACCATCGTAGTAGAAATGAGCGCCGAGATTGACACCTCCTGATGTCGCGTCAGATGCGGCGATGGGGCTCGAGCTAGCTCACCGATCATGGCCAAAATGACATTGACCACGATGATGTACTTGAGGAAGTCGAAATAGACGTAGACCGCATTTCCATAGTGCTCACCGATCTGATGGAATGAGATGAGATCGTTCATTTTCATCACTGCACCTGACGATTTGAAGAGTTCATCGCGATGGTCTTGTGGTTGTGTTCGTTTGCTGCTGCCAGGAATTCTTCTGTCTCGAGATTCTGACTGCGCAGGAATTAGAGAGGGAACGGTGATGGTCGCTGTCACCTGGCCAGATAGGGCTCACCAAATTGGGTCCACTGGACGACTAATCCTTGTGGGAGTTGTCTTTGGTTGTACAGATGACTGAACACATCAGCTCAGCGGAAAATTTGGACTCACTCAGTGGTCATTCCAAGTGAATCGTAAGCTACCATGTCCGGTGTAATGTCTTGAATGGACAGAGATGGTTTGATCATTCTCTGAGATGGAGGAGGTGCCTGAGGAATTAGAGACGAAGGACAAGTATTCGCATCGCCCACCTCCACCGGTCCTTGATTGTTAAGAGTCGCTCTGACAGACAACGTAGCACCGTTCTCGGCCAACGTCACGCTATCTTGTGGAATGAGAGTGGACCATCTGGGTGATGTCGCCGTCGAAGAAGAGGAGTTTTCCCAAGCGAAATCGAACTGTTCTGTGGGATAACCATGTAAGACGTTCAGATCGATGTCTTCCTCTTTCGCCCGAGACATCATGCGCTCGTGAGGACCTGAGCGGCTTCTGAGAATAGTCATCCCACTCGATTATTTCCGGTCACGTGACCTCTTTCCGGTTCGCCCCACATTTGACGTCCCATCACAACGATCACACGACATCATCTTCCATCAGATCTTTATGACCGAGACGAGTCCTTCTTCCTCTTTCGACAGCCTCGGCACGTCAAAGTGCCCGTGTGTCTGCTTGTATGCCACCAGTTTGACGTAATGGAGGTTGAACAGACTGTCATTGCATCAGAGATGATCGTCGTTGATGCCGCCTCACTCTTCACTCCCTTTCGTCGGTGCATCGTGGGCCGATGGCTTCAGTGGTCCTGGCTCGGCCAACCAAGGAAAATCGATGCTGTTCAACCTTTCTATTCTGCTGGGACTGCGATGACTCAGCATCCTCCCCGGCGGGTGAGCTCACCTGAGAGTGCCTTGAGTGTATTTTCGGCGTTGAGATATGATCCAATTGTACAGAGAATTCCTCTTGCTGCTGTGTTCAAAAGATTGAGAATTCGGGGGGATGACCACCTGTGTCGGATCAGATCGAACATGATGAGATCGATGAGGTCGACGTACCTGATCGTCTATTTCTGCCAACCTTCGAAGGAGACGCAGGGCACCCAGATGTTTCCTCGTGTAGCCCAGCAGAGCCTTCACTTCGTGAAGAGGTAAGACCTTTCTTGGTAGGTTGGCCAGCAGCCAGAAGAAGAGATATTTTCCATCTTTTGGTATGACTCCCGATTCCGAGAGTTCGTTGTACCTTCACACGGTCACGAACATGTCATCACGTGGCGTCGTCTCACTTTTCTTCACCCAGCCTCCTCTTTATGAAGAGATACAGCTGTTCGGTGACTTGAGTATTTTCCAACTTCTGGGGCTCTCTGTGGGCACCTGCCATCAATAGCGTGTCGTAAAAGAGGACATCGTTATCGTCTCGCATGAGATGGTTCTCGAACTCGATGTACTCTACTCCCCTCGTGACGATCTCACATCCTTCTCTCGTCTTTCTATGTGAGAGCATCATGGCTACGGTGCCTGTGATGATTCAATGGATGACGCGATCGAATCGAATCTCACCTCCATTAGAGGGGTTCTCCGGATCATATTCGCTTCTTGTAGATTGGATGAACAGGCAATCTGATGTTCATCAGCTCACTATGGTGGTATTCATCTCGCCTTCGTTGGGTAGATTTGTTTCTGAGAGGTTAATGTAATCGAAGGAGTTTTCAAACTTTTTCCTTGCCATCTGTTCGAAAAGCCGAACGTACCTGTTATGTTCAGGGTTGAAGTTGGCCTCATTCCCACTTTTCATTGGTCACTTCTAATGTAGCCCCACAATATGGTACAAGAACATCATCTGCGACGACAATTGGAAGCCGTTTAGTTTGTCTGACAATCTTATTACTGGCGAGGGGGTTTGTGCTGGAGAACGTCCTCGTGAATGGACGTGACAGAGTTGACATCGGTCGAAATGGTGCACCTTGTGGTACAATGGGTAAGCTCTTCCTCAATATGTTGATCAGCATTTGCGATGCGATGATGTGATGATGTGATGCGATGTGATGCGGAATGAAAAAATCGCGAAAGTTCTGAATAACTCGCTGAGGCTACATCACCTCTCACATGGCAACAATAGCACCTAAATCGCCCAATTTATCTTCTCCAGCTGCTGGACCACACAAGAAATCTGTAAGAATCTATCTCCCTCTACGACTTATTCAAACAGCTCAGCCCGTTTCTCTCGGATCTAGTTCTCTTTGGATGCCTTCAGGTGGGGCTGCAAATCATCGCACGTACTAAAGCCAGATGTGTCAGTGCTTCGTTCACTTTGATACACGCAGTCGAAGCAAAGAGGAACTGATTGTGACGATCAAATCACCGAGAGGATCAGAAGAGGCCGTACCACTACTTCAGCGGCTGAGGTCGCCCACGAAGCCGGTGCCTCCTCCCTTCTCGACGCCTAACGACAGCTCCGTCCCAGGCTCTCCAAAATTGCTACGGGCGAGTTTCACAGCCAATACGACAGCTCCTGCGTCCCCGAAGCCATTGAGAAGCTCTTTTAATCGATTGTGAGTGTTGATGTTTTAATGTGACCATCGATCCATCCCTTGAAACATGAGATCCATTCATGTCGTATCGAGAAGACAGCCTCCCAACATCTCTATCCATGGTGACATCAATGCAGGACGGGTCCAGCGCCTCCGAGCCCCAGTCATGCAGACCCAGAACACGTGGGACGAATACTGCGATCACCATCTCACGTCTGAACAGCAGACAAAAGACGCGGTCCTACTGGTCGCTGCTTATGCAAGATACGGTCATCCTCACGTGTGGGTGAGCGATGATGAGAAAAGAAGATCAGCTCATATTTTGTCAGTTGCGTTCGGAATCAAAAGAGGATAATGAACAACCGTTGGAGCTCTCGACGATCAAGAGATGGTCTACTGAAGGTGATGCGTCGATATCAGTGTCGTTGATGTGATCTCATGTGTGAAGGTATCCGTGTGTGGCAGGTGTTGGAAGAGCTTTTGAGAGTTTCAAAAGAGACAAATGTGGTTAATCCATTTCAAATCGACTTTAGAAAATTAAGGCAAGTGCCTGATCTGGAGAGAAGTGTGCTTACAGCATCACTCTTGCGTATGTTACGCAAGATTTACCAGCAGAAGCCCAATTATCACGTAGAGAGTGAGGATGATCAGATGAATTGCAGAATAATATTTCCAGTGCTGAAGGACATGGAACAATTGATTGATATTCACACAAGGACTATGAATAAAATATTCTAAACTGCTCTTGGTCAAAATTCTTCCTCTCTTTATGTCCTCTCCTTCCTGTTTACATCTTATCTCATCATTGATCAAACTTCCTGTGGTGTATGGTCATCACATAAGAGACAAACAGTTCAGTGGGTCTCTGTTTATAAAGAATGATTTCAAACCAAAGAAGGCCATGGAGTCCCTTTTCAATGAATGTGCATTGAATGTGTTTCTTGGTTGCTGAGATTTCTCTGAGATTTCTCTGAGATTTCCAATTTGTCAGTGATGTCAAATGTTGGGCACAACACTTCCTCTTCTTCAAAACAGATTTATGCGTGAAACCTTTCTTATTCAACATATACTTGGTACCAATCTCACTCAATATGATCTGAAACATTGTGCAAGACAAATGAAGACAAATGTTCACTATCAAGCACGCAAAACTGTGATCCAAAACCTGAGAAGAAACCCAAGGTGCAGTTCTCAACTTCTATCCACTGACAGCGCGCCTTTGACCAACTTAGACATCAGCAATGGGTTTATACAACAGTCAATCAACAGTGTAATCAATGTGATATACATCAATAGAGTGGATGCCTGCAGATGAAGACCAATAGATAGTCCACCTTGTTCAGCAAAATGCGCTGATTCCAATGGTATGTCACACAGTTCACAAAAACGTTGCCCAAGATGAGCAAAGTGTGGATTACTCTTGCGTACGCTAAAAAAATAGCGTACATTGGCACTTTTCTCTGTTATCAACGTCCGGACGAAAAAACAAAATACACCAGCGTGTAGCCCAGGTGATTCTACACCTGGTTAAAGTGTCATCAATGACCTGGTACCCTCCCTATGATGTGGTTCTCCCCCCCCTAGTAGATGCTAGCAAACTGCTGAAACCAGCTGATCAAAGAGTCTGGCAGGTTTTGTTGGAAGTAAGGGAGAAGGACATTGTCAGATAACCCAGGTACATCTTTCTGCGTTCTCTTTTTCTTTTCTTTTTGTCACCTTTTTTTGTGATAATGGATGTTTTGAAGATCACACGCCTCAACCAAAACTTTTCAACATACCATCTATTAACACAATTAGAACGATCCCATCCCCGTCCATTGGAAGTCCATGGCGTCTATGACTTCTCAGCTCAAATCTGAGA
>MDYQ01000169.1:0-61373 GCA_003024175.1 Planoprotostelium fungivorum | reverse complement strand
TAGCCTGGACCTGGTGGCAGATTTCAAAGCAAGAACTGCTCGCGTCACCACATCCAAGAGGAAGCGTAAGAACTGATCCACTGGATCAAGGGGACAATGTTATGACGCTACGTTGTGGAGAAGGAATATCGATGACAAAAGGAATTGATTTGACGGTCTACAATTGTATTGTGTAATAAAAAGGGATTGTTCAAAGCCCCTCCGTAAGAAGAGAGGTCTCGTACATCACCATCAAGTCTACCATCTGCATCCATCCTTTACCCCATTGTCAAGTGTGAGATAATCCTTTTATAACAAGGAGTGGTAATATCAGCTGCAGAAGAGTGGAGTTGTGGATGAGACCCCATCAGTGGAGATGTATCTGATGATCGGTGATAATGTGATGATTCAGGCTGTAGTGATTCCCTCTATAGCATCTCTACCTATCAGTCAGGTTGGGCCAATTGTCAGACATTTGTACCTTGTGATTCAGGTAGAGGGGCACACTGCTGGCAGCCATGAAGACCTGCGGGGGAGGAAGACTTGTTGGCATGCATCTTTTGGTGATTCCAAATTTGTGTTGTTGGGCCAATGTATTTCCTCTTCCGGTTGTGTGATGAAGACGCGAAAGTTTGACGTTCAAGTCTCAATTGGTTGTGAACTTCTCCTTCCAATGCTCATGAATCTCTCTATCACGCGAGAAAATCAGAAACCAAACTTTCATCTAATCCAACATTGACTGTGGGATCATGCATGCATTGGACACGTCTACAGATTCTCCTCCATTTGATTCATGGGTTGCTCCGGTGGAAACAACTCATTCTGCTGGTAGCTGTCCTTCATGTTGTCTCTGAAGTCTTCTTCAATCAGAACAGGTCAAGAATCAGAGCACAGAGGGAATAGGAGAGATGTGAAAGTGAAATAGATCCACAATCGATCTTGATTGGGCATCGTAAATTGGTCGGTCTCTTGATTATGTGCCACGCGGGTGGATGTATCAGACCATTGAAAAAAAACAAGAATATACAAACCCAATAGAGGCAAAAAACAAGCACCTTTTTTTGCAACCACTTGCTGTCCTCTTGTGATTTTTTTGCAATCTTGCATTTTGCAAAGCCATATTCTGTTGTAATTGAAATATGTTATGGAGTGATGCAATATCTGACGGACAACTTCAATTGCAATGATGATGTACATGTGTCTTATGATTTTCACGGTCACATCAGAGCTTGTTTACAAATACAATAGACCGCACATGCGCAGTCTTGTTACAGTTATAATATTGATGTTAAAATTTTAAAAAAATATCAAAAAAACTCAGAAAATTCAGAAATAATTGCTCACCGTGCGTGCACGGACAGCTCGATTTTCAGTAATTTTCTGCATTTTTTTGCAGGTATTGTTGTGAAGTTATGTCCTTTTTTGTTGTATGTTCTCTATCAAAAGAAAGCAGACATGTGAATTACAGTCAATTTTAACAATCGACTGCTCAATTACTTGAAAGTATTGTCAACACATGGTCGAATTGACAATTCACATTGCCTGGCTGAGACACAAAGATTTCTAGATAAAGCATATATACTTTGTTGTAATTATCTTTCATTTGCATCTTGTTTCACCAATTCTGCATAATAACTCAACAAGATTGTACCATCTTTATTAATTACATCCACTTTGGCATTTGATTTGGTTTTTCTGGTTGGTGTCCATGCATTACAATCTGCAGAGACATAAAAATTTGTGTCTCTGTCTTGTCTTGCAATTTTTGGATCTGTCTTGACAAAAAATTGCTTGTCTTGTATTGGTCTTGTCTTGCCATTTTATTGGGCAAGACAGAACAAGACAAGACAAAATCAACTCTCGTCTCTGTCTTTTCTTGACAATTTTCCCCAGAAAGTTATGAGAACAATATATGAAAACTTTGGTGCAGAGCCAACAACATCTGATGTGGCCACAACAAACCTGAACACTAAACACGAGCCTATACCTAACAAATCACACAATTCTATGCAGGTGATTCTTGAATGAGTTGATTAATCAGAGGTCAGATTGCTTGTTGATTGGTTAGGTCATAGCCAAGATGAGGCAATGGATATACTTCAGTGGCATGTGGATGGAAATCACTAATTGCTCCCATGCACTGGCAATGTCTAAAAATAAACTATTCAAATTACTGTTGATTTGTTGAATATGTGATGCAATTGGATCTAGTATACTTGGCCCTCTCGAGCAAAAAGGTGGTTTAGCTCCTGGCATTGATAGTTGTAAGTTGACTCAAATGAGAGACATCTCAAGGGTAAGGAGTGGTCATTTCAGCTGCAAAGGGTAAAGATGGTGTCCTTCAATCTTTGGTATATATATATAATAAGAAAGAGATATCCAAATATAACAAATAGAACTTACCAGTGTCTTTAGAGCATGATGTGGGGTTGGTGATCTGTTTCTGTTTGTTTTCTTCTTTGCGTTCATCAAAGAAAACTTGCACCTGGGAATACAAATCTGAACAAGGAACGAAATTGAATACAATCACATCACAATGGACAACACAACACCTAGACACATTGAGGAGGATTGCCAAAGGCAATAGAAGCCCAAATTAAATCTGGTGGAGCAGTCTGTGGTGTATGGTCACCACATAAGAACCAAACAGTTCAATGAGTCTCTGTTTATAAAGAATGATTTCAAACCAAAGAAAGCCAAGGTGTTCCTTTTCAATGAACATGCATTGAATGTGTTTCTTGGTTGCTGAGTTTTCACTGACTTTTCTCCGAGTTTTCCAATTAGTCAATGATGTCAAATGTTGGGCACAACACAGTCCCTTTTGCCGCCAAGCCTGGACCCAAATGCCAAATGATTGCCAGTCCTGCCACCCCTGGCCTTCAGCTCTATATAGAGGGTGTTCAGAGGGATATTTCCCATATTAACCTGGATGATGACACCAATCAGTAGATAACCTGTGGGCCCAAAAGCAGGTCATCAGAGAACACTGCTCTCTTGTTGTCAAATATCTCTTTGTCCTGGCTCAACACCACCCCTTTATTTCTAACATCCTCTTTGTCATCCTTCACATAACTGTATGTTTTAGGCTTCACAAACATAGCTTCTTTCAGTTCACATTCCAGGTTCATCTTGCCTGGTGTTATATCACCTGTTGCAGCAAAGTGGATCTTTTGTAAATGATCAGGGAATCTCTGTTTGAATTCTTCATAGCTGGATACTTTAGCCTGCATGTATATGCTATCTGCGTCTGTATACAGGAGATTCACCTGTTTTGTCATAATGCTGGTACAAACAATTATACACAAAGTCTAACATTAACACCTTACTATTGCAGATCTGGGGGTGGTGGCTAAGAGGCAGGGTTTATACGCAACATTGGGCTAAATCGCGTTCATCATTTCAGCTAAATCGCTTTAGCTTTACCAGCAACTATGGGATCAATCTGTGACCATAAGTGCATAGTGTATGGATTATCTGATTTCTCTGCAGAGCGATATCGCTTAAGCACTCCCAGTATCGAGCTAAATCGCTTCTGCTGTTTAGCTTTTTGTAAAAATCATCACCAAGAGTACCAAAAAACTTTTCAAAAAATCAATCCAACAGCACATAGAGTACTTTCAGAGCATAATGCATCATCCTGTAGTGTTAAGAGACCAAAATGCGATTTAGAAAATGTTGCGTATAATTCCTGCCTCTTAGCCAGATCCTACATGTTTTGCACTCTTCATATTACATTTAATATCTTTCTGGAGTCTGACTTCTATTAGCCCTTTGTGTTGTTTATCTGCATGTCTCATTAAGGACCTGCACAAGACCATCTTGCACGTTAAGGTTAACATGTCTCAATCGCAAGACACATTAAGGTTACTGCGTTGGGACCGTCTCTGCAGGCCCTTATGTCTCATGATACTCCAGTCTGTTATTGTTCTACCTATAGTTTGTTTCATGAAGGACTCTGGTGAGTGTAAAAGAAGTGATTTGTTGTATTTGTCATCAGACTGCAGCATCTTTCCAAAGCCACTGTTCACCATAAGCTTGAAGAATTCCTTCTCAGAACTGCTTTTTGTGACCAAATTATCATCTGATGTCTGCTTACCCTGAAAGATTCCATTTTCTGCCTTTTGCCTGTTAGCAGTCATATCCTCTACATAATCCTTCAGTACATAGTCTATGGGCTGTTCAATCACCTCATATATGTCATTGATACAGCATAGATTATTCTCCAGTAGGTATTTTAAGGTCTCTGAATAGATGCAATAGTTGTCTTTTAGAAACAAATTGTACATCAACTTCTCGTCTGCAAGGTGGTCTTGTTGTGTTCGGTTTTCAGTTGTGTCTTGAGATAATCCATGTAGCCTGACACTTGTACTGATTCATCTAGTTGTATTTTTTCTGCCAGTGGTGGAAAGTTCTTGGTGAACTCTCTCTGCTCCTGTGTGTGTAGTATAGACTGCATCTGACAAATCCAGTGAAACAGTATGGATCTTGCACTTGGTTGAGCTTATGCATGACACCATACATATACCTTTGATTGTAGGGAAGCTGTTGTTGTTGTTTGCTGACATTATTCAGCACTCCTAGTAGATTTGTACAAAATACTCTATCTGTATGCAGGGTCATATTTCCATATGGCAATTTTTGCATCATGGCCCAACCATATAGTTTGTTCTCATCTAGCCCCATGATCATACCATTAGATTCCTCTGCATATCTTTTAAACACTTCACATCTGCCTCCATATATGCTGTCTGATATCAGATTGTACATTTTCTGACTAGGTTTTGTGGGGGTGGTGGCTAAGAGGCAGGGTTTATACGCAACATTGGGCTAAATCGCGTTCATCATTTCAGCTAAATCGCTTTAGCTTTACCAACATCTATGGGATCAATCTGTGACCATAAGTGCATAGTGTATGGATCATCTGATTCCTCTGCAGAGCGATATCGCTTAAGCATTCCCAGTATCAGAACTAAATCGCTTCTGCTGTTTAGCTTTTTGTAAAAATCATCACCAAGAGTACCAAAAAACTTTTCAAAAAATCAATCCAACAGCACATAGAGTACTTTCAGAGCACAACGCATCATCCTATAGTGTTGAGAGACCAAAATGCGATTTAGAAAATGTTGCGTATAATTCCTGCCTCTTAGCCACCACCCTTGGTTTTGTTCTCAGATCATGCTTTAAGCAATTTTTGAGGATATTCTGATAACTAATCTGTGCTACACTGACATAATTCAACAGCTCCATATTGTTCTTTGTCATCAGTAGAGATCTATAGTTGCTGTGCCCTGTTATTGCAACTCCACATCCCATCTGCAGTAATACATCATATACTCCCCAAAGGATGCAAGCTGTTTCTCTTTCCACACTTTCACAGCATGCCCATATTCAGTTTCTGAAGGCAGAGTATTCCTTAGTTTATTATAAAAACACTTGATTGGTGGCAAAGATGTTTCTGAGATCTTATCTAAGCTATTACACCACTGCTGGTATAGATGAGCTGTAACATGCAAAGTATTGAGGATTGCAAAGAGCAAAGGAGAAAGGTAGAATTAACGAACAGGATTGTAGATATAATAATTGGGCCAATAAACCAGAGCAAGTTACACAATATCTAATGATTAAATATTGAATGCCTTCTATTAGCAGAAAACAGAGAGATTGATTAAGTGCCTTTCTTGATTGTTAGATACCTTGATGGGTCTGCCTACAACACTGGTGAGTGGAACTTGCATCAGTAAGAAGCCCCAATCTGGGCCTTTGATGGAGACCCCCCAGAACAACTGCACTCTTCAGCTTCATGTAGAACATCACGATGAGATGGACTCACCGTGGGGCTCATGCCGATGAGTGTCTTTAGAGTCTCTTGGATGAATCTCAACCAAGAGCCGCGAGGGTTGTCGACTTGATAGAACATCTCGTTCTCTCCTGATGATTCGTCAAGATGATGTCTTCAAGATGATGGCGATGGACATTCACCGAAAGTGAAAACGGGCACGAGATCGCTTCCCGTTTCGATGGCGATGCGAGCGAATCCGGTTCTCTTCTTCAGAGTCAGACGAGCTCTTCCGGGTTGAACGTCTAATGACTCAGCAGAGCCACTGACCACGTCTAAATGAGTGATTTACTGCATCTAATTATTCTATCTTTATTGCACTATCTTCACATTTTTGTTGCATTTCTGTTTTTGTCCTAAATATCCAATATATCCAATGCTTACAATTTTCAGTCAACATTTGATATTTTAACACTTGGAATCTCCCAAACAGGTTTATTATCTACAGTTAGAGTTTAGGATTTAGAATTTACGGTTTAGGGTTTAGACTCTAGGGTTTACAGTTCAGCCTTTTGCATTCACTGTTAGCATTTAGGATTTAGAAAAAGTTGGGATGTCAATTTGAAGTAGTTCGTCTTGTTCAACTCATTTGGTTTGTTAATGTTCAAATGTTGTATTTCTTCCATCCTATATCATCAACCTCACCAAAAGGGAAGAATGCATAGAAACAAGGAACTGACAGTATGTGATAGAGATGTCAATCATGGACAAACAAAACATCTCAGTCAGACATGGCAACATGTTGTATGTATTATATGTTGTAGTCTTCTGGTACAATGCTCTTCTTCCTCTTGGTCCAGACTTTTGCCTCTTCATCTGTCATCTTCCTTTTTTGTGATGTCACCTTGACTGGTTGTATGAACTGACCCGTTGCATCCTGTGAAGCATGAGAGGAGACATTGCATCACCACTCACCTTGAACTTCAGGAAAGAGAAACGGTTGACCAATGGATTGTATGTCACAGCATCATTGCCCACAGAGAAGCAATACGTTCCTTGAAACGACTCCTTTGGTGCGTGCTCGTATGTGTATTCTCTGACCCACTCGTACTCCACCTCGTCCTTCTCTTCCATCTCCTCCCTTTCTCTATTAGCTCTGACATTACAAGGAGCTCACAGTGTCGTATTTTTGGGTACCAAGTATGCCACCACATTCCGTCGCTCTTCGTCGGATGTATGAAAGCCTTCCACGATGTCAGATCCTCTTCATCAGTTCATCCAGTCATCATCCTCATGCTGATGACAGTATGTCTATCATCGCAATCACCTTTGATGATGGACTCGGCTTTTGAGAAGGCTCTCCTGTCTAGAGACCAATCCTGGTGAGTGGACGCGTTGATGGGGTCCGACTCAAAGACCACTTGGTTGTATTCGTTTCCCCATCGATCAAAGTCGGGTAATACGGGTGTGATCTTAGCAACGGTCAGCTCTGCGTTTCTGTGGTGCTTTGGTGTCCCGCGAGCAGCCTCGAACGTCATGTCGATGGAGCGGATCTTCTCGTCTCTCTTCTCTTCGGTCTCGTTCATCTCTCCTCGTCTATTCCACCCGACGCTATCTCGTCTCACTTCCCACTATACCAACGCAGACACACCTCGTCTCTATACTCATGGATTTGATCTGAGGTCCATCATAGTGACCAGCCATGTATCGTGTCCTCTGAGACCAAAAGACAGCTGGTCTCTCTTTCTTCTTTGATGTCGTCTTGCTCACTCCACCACAAGCTTCTTCGACAGAATCCAGAGGTTGCATGAGAGCTAAATCGTTGGGATCTGTGACACCTCCACCCTCTATTTACAAGTTAGGATGCTTACAACCATTCGCTGCCTCACCGATTGTCCTTTGGTAGTTTGGATCTACGAGACGAATAGGCAGTGCGAGGCTGGGTTCAGTGTGGAGTGCCCATTTCTGCGTCCGCTCAAGAGAGTTAGGGATGTATTTGACGAATCTCTGTGGATCGAACGGATAGACCAGTAGCTTTGGTTCGAAAGGCACATCTGGAATGCGGTTGTGATATTTGAGTTTACAGATGAACTCTGACTTTCCGGGTGTAGGTGCGGCTCCTGGAATTGCTGTATTCTTCGCGGTCACTGGTGTCGTTCCATTTTGCGACATGATCTCTTCTCTCCTGATCTGAAAGATCGTCTGAACAGCCGAATTGTAGTGGTACGTAATTCAGATTTATTTATGTGCATAAAAGCAGTTGTCGCCGAAGGGGCAATCCTTGAACTGCGAGTAGTATTTGCATGTCACTGTTGCTAGTGATTGAGTATAGGACATCAAGATGTCGTCTCTCTCCGCTACATCCTTAGGAAAGTAGTCTGATGGGACTACGTAGTGACTCTCCTGTCTGCAAAGCGGACATGATCTGATGTTTTGATTTGCTGAATCCGTTGTTCGCCATGCCCTGCGCATACATTCAGCTGTCATCTGTTTTAGGTCTCACACCTGATGCACTCCAAACAGAAGACATGATTGCATCCGTTCAGTAATCCGTACTTCTTACCACATTGTTCTATGATATCCAAACAGATGGAGCAGCTGAGAGTTGATGAATCCCTCTTGGGTGGTTGGACGTGAGAGAAGTTGCAGAGATCACCCTTCAAGCACTGATTTTGAAGGAAGAATTTACAGGGCGTCTGTGATACTGCCCGTTGAGTCACAGTGGTGCAACCATCAACCAGTTCTGTCTTCACTTCAGGTTTGACTTCAAAGTCATGTGAGAAGGAGCAAAAATCTCCTTCTTTACATCTTCCCTGTTAAAATCTCAATGAAAGAGCTGACGCGAAGATCACCCACCATCATGTAAAACTTGCATTTACCAACTTGACGTGAGGAGGGTCTCCTGCTTCGAAGTCTTCTCATTTCTAAAATCATGTAGTGTAGCAGTTCCATAGACATGCCCTCGTGGGAGAATAGGAAGTCCTCCTCTTGATCACTAGAGTTCTCTTCGTCACTACTGCTATACAGGAGAGCTGGCACATCATCATATTCACTGCCAGTGTAATCTGACCACATCTCATCCTCGCTGTCCATTGTTGTGATGAAGAATAAATTGTCCAAAAAGCCATTATCACGTGATCGCGATATCGCCATTTGAGCCGTGAAACGGAACTGACATCTGGAAGACGCATTCGACCTGCTGCACCCATGAGCGAAGTAAAGGCTGTGGTCTCTACCGGAGAAGGATTCGAGAACTTCTCCGAGGGGGCTCGCGTGTGGATTACACACAACACCCTTGGCTTCGAAGGAGCAGTTATCCTACAACTCGATGAGAACAATCGAGAAGCAATCAAGGTCTTAACCGATGGCGGACAGGTCAGTCACATCTCTTGACGAAGGTCGATTCAATAACAATGAACAGGAGCGGATGGTCAACTCCTCTTCCTGCTTCCTACAGAATCCCACTATCCTGGAGGGAGTCGACGACATGACTACTCTCAGTTATCTGTAAGTCTCCACATCCGTTCTCTTCTGACCTTCTCAGGCACGAGCCAGCTATACTTCACAATCTCGAGACACGATATGCCTTGAGCATCATATATACCTACACAGGTGAGTCTACTCATCTCTCTTTGTAGCACGTTCCGGAAACATGATGCTCCGGTGGAAGAACTGAACTGAAAAATTACAGGATCCATCCTTATCGCTGTGAATCCCTTCACGAAATTGCACATATATGGAAAGAACGTCATCGACACCTACGCCGGACAACCTCTCGGAAAGGTAAGCTTACAGCCACACCACGGCTCACTGTGAATAGTTATCGCCACACGTGTATGCCATCTCTGAAGATGCCTTCCGCTCCATGTTGATCGACGGAGCGAACCAGAGTATCCTCGTCAGTGGTGAATCGGGTGCAGGAAAGGTGATGCCATCTCACTCTTCCTCCTCTCAATCTTCCAGACTGAAACCACAAAATACCTCCTTCAATACTTTGCTGCCATGGGACAGAGAGAATTGGCCATGCGAGGTGTGAACTCCTATTTGGAGAGACTGAAGGGAACAGGAGGAATCAAGGACGATATCGAGCAGAGAGTGTTAGAGTCTACACCTCTACTGGAGGCTTTCGGTAATGCCAAGACCATCCGCAACGATAATTCCAGTCGGTAAGCCCTAAAAGCTCTCCCTCGTCTCATCTTTCACAGATTCGGAAAATTCATCGAAGTCCAATTCGATGTTCAGGGTACCATTGTGGGTGCCAAGATCAGAACTTACCTCTTGGAGAAATCCAGAATTGCCAGACAAGCTCCCGATGAGCGAAGCTACCATGTGAGTCATCATACATCCATCATCCGATCACTACTATCATCACATAGACCTATACCATCATCACAAAGATCTCTACCATCATCACATAGATCTACTGTCATCACAGACCACGGGAGGCTGAAGGACGACAGATCTTCTACCAATTGGCATCGGATGAGAGTGATGCTGCCCTCAAGGCTGGGGTGGGTAGAGCGGAGGGATACAACTACATCCGATCGTGCATCCAAGTGGAAGGAACAGACGACCACGAGCAGTTCATGATCACTCGGAGAGCCATGGACACTGTGGGAATCACTAGGGAAGAACAAGCGGATGTCTTCAAGCTGCTGTCCGGTGTATTGTCTCTGGGGAACATCACCTTCGTGGAGGACTCGGGGGGAGATCATCGAGATGGAAGCAAAATCAAAGACAGGAAACCTCTGGAGGATGCCGTCAGTAAATTGGGATGTGATATCAACATGCTGGAGAAGTATCTCATCAACAAGCACATCACGGCTGGAACTGAACAGTATGATGTGCCTCTGACTGCGGAGAAGGCATGCACTACCAGAGACGCTCTGTCTATGATTCTCTACTCCAAGATGTTTGATTGGATTGTTAAGAGAATCAACGAGAGCACTCAGAGCAAGAAGCCCGTCAAGAACACTATTGGTGTATTGGATATTTATGGTTTCGAGGTGATATTCATGATCATATCCTCTTTATACATATCGCTGAACGAAATCGATTTCACTCCTCAACTCAACAGGTCTTCGAGAACAACTCGTTCGAGCAATTGTGTATCAATTATGCCAACGAAAAGTTGCAGCAACAATTCAATCAGTACATCTTCAAGTTGGAGCAAGTGGAATATGAGAAGGAGAAGATCGACTGGAGCTACATCGAATTTGCAGATAACCAGGAATGTCTCGATCTCTTGGACAAGAAACCGATTTCCATCTTCTCTCTCTTGGATGAACAATCTATTTTCCCCAGAGCCACCCCACAGGTACTATCTTCCTCTCATTTCTCTCCTTCGACCCTCATTTCTCTCCTTCAACTCTCATACCTCTCCTTCAACTCTCATATCTCTCTTCTTTGGTATCTATACAGTTACTGACTGAGAACATACAGACTCTGACAGAAAAGTACAACGGAACATTCAATAAGGGAACACAGGGAACAACTGGAATCTATCGATACTACGAGAAGCCGAGATGGGGAGATCGACTTTTTACGATCATCCATTATGCGGGAAAGGTCACCTACGACACAGAGACATTCATCGATAAGAACAAGGACTACATCGTGCCAGAGCACATCACCATCATGGAGAGGTCCACTCAGGCCTTCGTAGCTGGCCTCTTTGGTAACTTCTTCAAGAACGACAATCAACAGCAAGGAAAGGGCTCTGGCACGGGAGGAGGCTCAAAGAGTTCACAGTTTGTCAGCGTTGCTACTCAGTTCAAGGTCTCTTTTCTGTTTCATCGCTCCAATCTGACCACCACAGGATTCCTTGAATCAGCTCATGGACAGCATCAGGATGACATCCCCTCACTACATCCGATGCATCAAGCCGAACATGCAGAAGAAGCCGCTCTTATTCGATAAGCCCATGGTGAGATCCTCTCGCTGATTTACACCTCGTGCACTGATCCAGCTCTTCTCGAACATTCTGACATCGATGAGGTATTGAGCCAATTGAGAAGTGGAGGAGTGTTAGAGTGCATTCGAATCACCAAAGCAGGGTACCCAACGAGAAAGACATACGAGACATTTGCCCCTCGGTATGTAGAATGTGCGAGAGTGTCTGAAGAAGAGTAGATACAAGATCTTGGCTGTGAAGAAGTTGGAAGAGCTGAGGAAGCAGGGAAAGAAGTATGATCCCAGGATCATATCCGAGATGATCGTCATCTCGTGCAATTTACCCAAGAATGACTACCAACTGGGAACCACCAAGTTATTCCTCAGAGCGGGACAACTTGCACGATTTGAGAAGATGAGAACCGATCTGATGAACAAATCAGCAGCCAATCTACAGAAAGTGTGGCGAATGAAGAAGTTCTATCAATTGTATCAACAGTCCAAGAGAGCTGCCTTATGCATGCAGACAGGTCAGTCCGCAGAAAGAGAGAAGACTGACTGGTACAGCTTTCCGAGTCGCCTTGGCGAGAGGAAAGGCGCAGTTCATGAGGAAGATCTTCGCAGCCATCAGAATCCAACGATTCATGAGAAAGTGTATGGCCACAAAGAAGACGAGAGCCATAAGAAGAGCCGTATTGACTCTGCAGACGGGTGACTACATATTTTGAACATGTGAAGGAGTGACACACTGCAGCATCGCGAATGATATTGGGAAGAAGCGAACTGGTTGCAGCGCAGAGAGAGGGAGCGATCATCGCCTTGCAGACGGCCATCCGAGGAGCGGAGATTAGGAAATGGTTCGAAAAGTACCACAAGAGGATCGTACGCATTCAGAACAGATGGAGGTGTAAGGTGGCATGGAGACAGCTGTCCGAGCTGCGAATCGAAGCGAGAAGCATCAACCGAATCTTGGAAGAAAAGAGTCAGCTGGAGAAGAAGTGCGAAGAGTTGGAGTGGAGACTGGCAGCAGAGAGTTTGACCAGAGACAAATTGGAGAGATCAGCCGTGAAGAAGGACAAGGAACTAGAAGAACTGAGAAAGGTGACGAGAGGGGAGAGGAGAGAGGCTGAGATCGACAGGTTCAAGAGGAGAAGAAGGAGATCGAGATCGAGAGGAACGATTTGATGAGAGAGAACAACGATCTGATGAGCGAGTTGGAAGAGCTGAGAAGAAAGTACGAGAGAGACACGGAGAGAGATGCGGCGGAGATTGCATCCTTGAGAGCACAGCTGGCTGCACAGAAAGCACTGACCGCAGAGAGGGAGGCAGAGATCAAGAGACTCAAGGAAGAATTGGAAGGCACGAAGGGGAGACTGGGAGAGAGAGAGAGCGAACTGAGTGCCTTGAGAGAGGAGGGAGAGAGAATGCAATTGGACATCGCCTCGTTAGAGGCGGAGAATTTGGAAAACAGAGGTCTGGCAGCACTGTTGGAAGAGACAAAGAAGAAAGGAGAGAGCTACAAGGCAGAGTCGGAGAAATTGCATGCGGACAACACCCGACTCAAGGCCTCTCTGAGGAGTCACGAGCAGGAGATCGAGCACATGCAAGCCAAGCTGGCCGCAGCCGAAGAAGAAATCGTGAAACTGAATGCCAAGATACCACCAGCTCCCACGGGAAGGCCCAGGGCGAGAAAGGTGAAGACGAGAGGAGAGAAGAAGATTGAACTCAACAGCTCTCCTTGACCCCTATCAAGATGGAGGATGTCAACCCTGTGGACCCGGAGCAGTCCTTGAAGAATGCAGTACTGAAGGAGGTGAGATAAGCGTGCAAGGAGACGTTGAGACTGAGAAGGGCAGGTGGACCAAGATGCAGAGAAGGCGGCGAGGGTACTGATCGAGGTGATCACGAACAAAGTAACCCAGAGCATTCGAAACGAGCCCTTCACGGTTTTCTGCAGTGGAGTGCCGTTGCATGCCTTCGTGATTTATCGATGCTATATGCTCGATGTCCCCTCTGGTAAATCCATTCCCCTCAAGGCTCAGCACTGTGCATACATCGCAGAGTCTGTCCTACGAACAGTTCAGGTGTGCACCACATGAGACAGTCAAGTGACTCACAACAACAGAGTCAGCAAGGAAGGGATGACATTCTGCTGTTGAGTTACTGGGTATCCAGCTTGTCTCTCCTGCTCTATCTCCAGCGCTCCATTCGCAACGACCATTCGGAGATCCGATTCATCGAGGGAGCTCACGCAGAGAGGAGCTCATTGGAGTACGCCTTCATCAAGGTGTACGGCCTCTTGTTGGATCACGTCCACAATTCTCTCAAGCCCATGGTCCACGGCTTACTCGATGAAGGAAACAGCGGAAGCAACAGTGTCAGGAGAATAGGTGATGGAACATTCCTCCTCGAGCTCACTCTGCCCAGTAACAGAGCTGACTCGACTGGTCAACTCCCTGGCTCAGAACCAAGTCTCCGCCTCGCTCTCACAGCAGATCTTCCATCAAGTCTTCCACTCCATGAACGCTTCGGCCTTCAACGAGGTAATCCTCAGGAGAGATCTGTGCACCATGAACAAAGGGCTGGCCATCAAGATGAAGGTGAGCAGGAGGTGCTTCGAGGCTGAGAGAACCAGCTGGGTACCTTGAGGCAGTGGGCGAAGAAGGCAGAGTGTAAAGACTGGGTTGGCACTTGTGACAAAGAGTTGGACCCTCTCTTCCAGCTGGGATCCGTGTTGTCCATGAACAAGCCACTCATCGTCGGAAAGGACGTCAGAGACGAAGTGAGTTAGAGATCATCTCAGTTCCTGGGATATTAATTTGGATAGGTGTGTCCCTACTTGAACATGGTTCAGTTGAAGCAAGTCTTGTCATTGTATCAGCCAGATGAGCCGTACGAGCAACCAGTGCCACTGAGTGTGCTGAGACATTTGATCGAATCGAAGGAATACCGCATCGAGGACCCCATCTGCATCGAGATCAAGACCTCCAAGTTTTCGGTCATGCCCTCGTCACTCCTTCACTATCTCTCCGTTACGGACATGAATCAGGTTCCTTTCCAGAGAAGGTGCGAAACACAATCGGATCGAATCTCACCCTTCCCAGTTTGATTTCGATGGTAGAGACCATGCTGGCACACCACTCCCACATGCTCAACTCTCCACAAACGACACAAAAGACGAGCACATCCGAGTCAAAGTTTGTCAGTGCCTCTGCACCTCGTGGAGGAGAGAGAGGAGCCTTTGTGAGAGGATCCGTCATGCCTCAAAACTAAAACATCTACTTGTTTCCTCGTATAACAGTGCTCTTATGAGATAAGATGTCCACATGCGTTTCCATCGATGGGCAGAGAAACTTTCTCAGAAATTATGTGCTGCATGTCGACATCTCAGATTCTGTTGCGTTATGCTAAGGCGGATTTCACGTTATTTTTTACAAGGTGTATCGTAAAGAGAGACAACTGAAGGCCTCCATTTGAGATTTCTTGCGAGAACACCACGTGTCTGCTCTATTAGGGCAATATCATCTTCTCGGTCGATAATACACTCTCCTGCGAGACAGACCACATCAGCTTCTGCTTTACCAGTCACCGCCATCATCGCAATCATCGAAACGTCACCATCCATCATCGCATTTCCATCTGAGTGCAAGAAGCAGTGACAATGTCAGAAATGGAGATAGATCAATCGAACTCAGTGGCACATCAAGTCATAGGAACATCTGTGTATAACTTCTATAAACACAGCAAGCTCTCCAAATATTCCTGGCCCAAAGACAAAGAAGTCTACATGGAGCAGCAACAAGGCACTTCAGAAGACATGCAGCGCGATTTTGAAGGAACACCTTCGAATCCAGAAGAGGTGAGTCACGAGAAAGAAAAAATGAAGGCTGAGAGTCGACAGACACAGTTACAATCAGTTAGTGAACAAATCAGAAGAGATACTAGCAGTTCAGATGATTCTTTGGAAGATGAGGATTACCAACTCATGCGCGATGTGGGCACTACGCGAAGAAAGAGAAGCAGGTATGTCTCATCGATCAGATTAGATCTCACAATCCATCGATGGATTATTGATTGAGAGACAGGTCCACACCGAACGCACCGATGGACTTGTATCCTCTTAACGTCATGGCTAGCCCCGCGGAGGCTCCAGCTGCTCTCTCTACAGGTATCTTGATCAAGTCTTCAGATGGGACTAACAGAAGTGCCAGGAACGAGAAAAGTGAGACTCTGTGAGTTTTGCAGTGCCAGCGATACACCCATGTGGAGAAGAGGTCCATCAGGAAAAGGAACGCTGTGCAACGCCTGTGGAGTCAAGTGGAGCCTCAACATCCGCAAGCGAAACAGCAAGAAAGACACCACCAGCACATCGAACAGCGCATCCATCGGCACGCACACGAATCTGAGGAGGGTGTCACCCGGAAAGAACACGGCAGAGCAAAAGTCCACGGGAAAAGCGAGTCGAAGAGGTGCGGGTGAGAGGGAAGAGAAGATGAGAAGTGACACGAGACAGCCAACAGACAGAGCCGAGTCGACGGAAAGGACGAAGACTTCACGGAGGAATCAGAGGAGGAGATGAATGTAGATAGCAAAGAGTATTACTGCGGTTACTGCAACACCTCGTGGCCTGCGGGACACTTTAAGAACATCCAACAGTTTGGAGCTCACTGCTCTAACTGCTCGAGGAAGCACCCGAAGGGAGAGAACCACTCCTCTGAAGAGACAGGACAGAAGAGGAAGTACGAAGAGGAGGCACCCATGGACCTCCACCCCTCCAGTGATCTGGGTGGGCTCATCACCGCTGTGGAGAGTCAGCTCCTGGAGGAACACCAGATGCCCGAGAGGAAGGAAGAGAAGGAAGAAGAGAGGAAGGTGGAGACTATGATGGAGGGTGTGGAGGTGGTACGGAAGGACATTGAGGAATCGAGGAAGGGAGGACAGGAGGTGGACCAGATGATCCAGGACAGCATCCTCGACGTACGAAGAAGAGTCGATGCAGCCAAGAGGGAGGCCATCAGGGAGACGGCCCTCTGTGAGTCCGCCCATCGAGATCACTATCAGAGTGAGTCATTCACTCTCACACCGAGTAACACGCACAGACTCCTCCTCTGACATGGACAACACCCTCATCGCAAACAACGGTGATGAGCCCAATCACATGGCACTCTCCTTCAAGTTGCAGAAGATCATAGAGGACAAGTTCAACCTCTTGGAGGATCGTCTCAGTGAGTCACTGAGCAGCTTGAGAAGTCAGGTGAGTGAGAGATGAAGAGGTGACACTCAATCGACCAGGTCAACCAAGGAGTGGGATACGACTCTCTGTTGAGCCGTGTAGATGAATTGCAAAGCGTAATCGAGGCACAACTCCCTCGGTAACTGTATCATATTTGGTCCTGTCTGGCGCAATAAATAATGTACAGTACCTTCTTCATTCAGCCAGAGAACAGAAGACACATGTTATGTCAGTCGACACAACAAGAGGGGAGGCACATGCCTATCATCACATAAAGAGGAAACCTCGATGTACATTTATCTACAACGCGCCGCACACTCGCAAAGAGAAGACATGAATGTGACAAGTACAAATCCTTTATGCCGTTCGCAAGATGATGTGGTGGCCTGATTCGGTTGAGACGATCTCCTTGCTCATTTCATTTACGGTCAGGGCGAACCTGCTCTTCGTTATTCTCCGTTCTATTCGTATGGACCTGTAGTGGTAATGCAGGATGGACGAAGATGACTCACGCAGCATCTTCGAAAGGTTTCTGCATTTTCCCTCTGCCAAAATAACCCAAATCACCGCCTCGTTTTGCTGAAGAACAGTCGCTCTCCTCTTGAGCAATCTTATCGAAACTCTCGATTCCCTCCTCTTCAATCTGCCTCTGTATCACTGGGGGCGTTCAGTTGTGTAGGTGAACCACTATCACCTTTCAATTTCTCCAAGGCCTCTTCAGATGTTCTTGTGATGTTCTCTTCCTTCCACGACGAAGGTCTGCGACTCTCACGATGCTTAATTAATATGTGTGATGCTTTCACTTGCTCTGATTTCTTCTCTTCACCGGAGGTATCCTTCCGTGGTCGATCCCAAGAGGACGTGTTATTCTCGGTGTTGAAATAATAGCTCCGATTCTTCGACTTTGAGTGCCTCTTCACCCATCCAGGAGGTAGATCATCCCCTCCATCGCTCTGACGCTTCCGTTTCGGTTGCTCCTCAGACATCAGGAGGGCCGTTTTGGTTTGAAATGTGGGAGTTAGGTTGGTTGTAGTGGTAACCCATCATATAAAAAGAGGGTATTATAGTGCATTTTCTACAACTGATCACACACTAAATGCTTGCTTCCTGTGAACAGTTTGTAAATTCTCTGCAAAACATTTGTAAGCTTTTGTGCGTCACAAGCACGCTTTGTACAGTCTTGGTGAAAACTCTCACACACTAACCGTGCGTAGCCTCGTTACAAAGTGACGAGGCGAGTCAGAGCGTGTGCCATCAACGCACCACACAAAAACCTACATAAATCAAATATCATGCAAATTGTGCGTCCTAAGCACGCTTTGTACAGTCTTGACAGCACCAGAGGGTGTCGCTGCACCTAGAGTGTATGCTCTACTTCTTGGCCACAGTGGACCCATTTGGTGTCACCTCAATATATCTTGGGGAAATAGAGTTTGAGCCAGGATTGGTGGGTATTCCGAAGCGAAAATTTCCGCAGAACAGCCCAGGCAGCCCTGACGCCCATGGCAGCATGAAGGTGAAATGAATCCTTCACTGATATCTTCTGTTGTTCTCACGCGTCAACAGGAAGTAAGGTTGCTCCGTGTGTTAGTTGTGAAAGGAACCGGACCTCTCTTGCTTTTGTTATCACGTGATCACTGGTTTCATGAGGAGCTGATGGAAAATGGCAGGAGATGACCGCTAAGCGGAAACAATGGAGCACTATGGGAACAAGAGGAGCGCGGGAAAGATGCCCTCATGATGATCTCATGGAGCTGCTTGTGAAAGAGGGATTTCTACCAATTAGTGGGTAGGGTCATTTCTCACCAAACACCTAAGCAAACACCTCGCTATGGATCAAGGACCAAATTGTCACGTCTTACCAAATGGCACACAGACCATTGATGGAAGGATGGAAACATCGCGATATTGATATCGCAAAAAAAAATATCTCATAGGATAACCGCTCGAACGCTTTCACTTTCCAGAGACCACGCACAGGTAGACGTTCGTAGACGTCTTATCATATCACCGTCGTCTCTCTTTTATCGTATGGTCTGTCTTCAATCTGACTTATTTCTTTTCAGGTCTTCGGTCCGCATCTTTATCTTTATAGACTTCGTCTCGAGCGTCCACAGGTAACAACACCTCGCCGACGTTGGTGTCTTCGGTCTCGTTTAACTGAATCAGATTTCGTCCGTCGCCGATCACAGCTACCTCAAATATACGAAAGGTAAATTCATCCGCTCAGACGTTTGGTCTCTCGACCTCTCGAGGCGTCGGCATCACATCATCTTCTGAATTTTGACTGAAATCATTCAGATGCCTTACACTGCTACACACCCCAACCGAGCCCTCCTCAACAATATAATCCGAGGACACAGCGGTAATGGATACAACTCGACATTCCGTGGAAAAGCAGCAGATGGAATCCTCACCGACACCACCGTCAGCGATGCCACTATTGATTCCTGGTGCGCAGACGCCCAAGTCGCTAACACCGACGCTCTCTGGGAGGAGCTCAGAGATGCCATAGTCCCTCCTCCCGCTCAGACCGCCCCCGCCGGTGAGTGTCGACCCTTCTTTATTCTCTTTTTATTCTATATATTCTCCTCATGGTGTCCACAGGGCCTCTACGGGGCTCTACGGGCCTCTCAGGCTCTAGCTCGCATAGCGGCGGTTGAGAGGGGTCGTCTATTCTTCATTAGTGATTGTCTGATAGCTCAAATGTACTAATCTTCGCAGAAGCAAAGCTAGACAAGATTCTTGAAATGATGATTGAAGACCGTCAGGAGAGAAAGAGTATTCCTTTTTCCAAAATTACGGCTGGCAAAATCACTGATGCCTTGGAAGGCCATATCTACCGAAAGCCTGAAGTATTCAAGACTGATCGGGATCGCATCAAATCAAAAGTTGATCCTTTCACCTGGATCACGGGTCGTGCATCATCAGAGACTGCACAGACGCCTGAAGTGCTGAAATGGTTCCAGCGTAATATTAAACCAGTTGGAGGTTTCAAATGGCGTGACATGTCACAGGGAGTGTCAATGAGACTACCCATTGGAGGTTGGTATTGTCAAAATTCAATTATTGCTGATATCACTGTAGATTATGTGTTCAAGGGGAAGACAGATCTGCAACTCTCAGAAGGAGATGAGGTGGACACTGCCATCATGATTGTCCAACTGAAGAAGAATATAATGGTAAATATAATTGTTCGTTGATTCTCTCATCTGACAATTATAGAAAGAAACTGGAGAGGTAGATGTTGATTGTTCGTCTCAGTGCCAGGTGAGGACTGATATCCATGGATGGAATTGAACAACTGTAGATTGAGACGCTGGCTGCATGTCGCCTTTCCATGTACCCAGTTGTTGGAGTGCTCACTGACACTGAAAACTGGGTCTTCTACTGGATGGGGTCGCAAAACATACTGAATTATCACAAATTAGAGGGTACTATTGGCGGCGTCAATCTTGCGTTGTCAGTGATACATAATTTTGTTGAAGTCCAGGAGAGACAAGAAAGTGGTGATGACATACCTTTCACTTTTCCTCCCAGAATTTCTAAGGTGAGTTTCATGTCTAGATGAATCTGGTCTAATCCTCATCCACAGCTCAAGAATCTCTCTCTCTCTCAGGAACATATGGACCGGAACATGGACCTTCTGCCAGATCTCGACATCTGTGACCAGATGGCAGTTTTCAGAGATTATTATGAGAAGCAATTGTCGCACTACACTTGATAAATGTAACCAACTATTGTGCGACGGTTTCATTCAGCGGCAGCCCTGGGTGTCGTTTTGGCTGTAATTACAAGGCGGCTGTTTTATCCTCATCTTGCTGATGGGTTACAGAGCTGACCGTATTTGAGGATCTAGGTCAATCTGTACACTTGGATATGCTGTAGGCTGCTTCATCCTTCTCATCTCTATTATCCCAGCTTTTCTTGCCAGTTTCAACTATGTACTACAAGGCCAGGATGGGGTTCAATACTGGTATAACATATGATTCAGGGTTTCTGGTTGGTGTACGTGCAGCCTGCAGCGTGCTGCGACTTTTCGAGATACGCGCGCTGCACTCGCTCATGGGACACGTCAAAAACTCGTGTGTTGATCTGTGCTGGGCGAAGATGCACGAGAAATGATCTGGCACGTGATCAATTCCCTCCACTTTAAAATAAGTTTAAGTTTTTATTTTGATGCAAATAGCGACATCATCAAATGACGTCTGGCCCGGAGGGATGCATCTAGAATCCAATGGTGGCGGATTCTTCGAGAGAGGGGAGAGGTGATGTGGCGAGTTAATATGGCAGGATAAGTTTGTTCGGGGGGTGTGCATGATGGAGACGGTGGTGTGATGGTGTCATCTTGTGGTTGCTTCCGTGTAGTATGGGTGTGATCGGTGGTGTAAATAGGGAGTGGATGATCGTGTGTCCGCAGGGTTCATGTGTTTGTGAAATTTGGTGTGACCGTGTGGCTTGTGACCGTGTGGTTCGTTTGTTCTCGTGGTGTGCGGAGATTCGGTGGGAAACTGATGAAGTTTGGGTGAATTTAGGGTGTTCTCTGCCTCTTCCTTCGCCATGGGGGGTCTGGTGGGTAAGGAGGATCTGGCGATCCTCCGGGAGAGGGGTCCTGGTGAAGACAGTTTGTGTTGTGGTGAGGAGTTCGTGGGGATTAATTGGGTTGACAATTGGAGCGTTGGGATCATCTGGTTTATTTTGGTTGTATTTGCAGCGTTGGATCCATTTCTTACGTGTGAATCTTGTCATTGTGCTGTATATGATTTGTTTGACTTCTTTCTTATCTTTCTTCTTCAGTACATGTTTGTTCGCATATTTCACGATGTTTTTAGGGATAAATCCTTTATCGCAGATTTGTAGGGAGGGGTCGTACGAGTTTGTATTGGCATTAAAGGGTGCGGTAGGATGTCAAGCTTTGATTGTAATTTGGCGGTCATTTCACTCCACATTTCATTGTTAATCTCTATCGCTGATGATCGGGCAACTTACGCAGGCAAAGGAGTATATAAGCACGAGAGGCTTATAGCGCTCACCACACCTGCCCGCAAGACTGTGCTTTATGTCAGATGCACAAATTAGCCTCCATTCGTCCTGCACCTTTCAGTACAAGAAGAAGAGTGGGGTCTTTGACATGAGCGGACGAGTCATGCACGATGCGAACCCTCATGTGCTGGGTGTCATCGAGCGAGGGTTGGAGTCTGTGACACCACTGTGATGGACACAGTAAAGAAGGCCCTCAAAGAGACGTGGAAAAGCGTAACTGAGAACGAAGTGAGGATCGATTCACCAAACCATCAGAATTGGATCGATCACCCACCCTTCAGGCGCTCCTTGACTGGAAGGATGACGTTGGAATTTCTGATCAACACTGGGCGGCTACTGCTCACCTGTTCGAATTAGACGAAACTCGATCGATCCATTACATCTCAGCCCTACAGTGTCATGGTGATCGATCGATGTTAACTCACACTAGAATTGTATGTGTGCTCAATCTGATGCAGCATATCTTCGTAACGTCCACGGGATAATAACATCATGTTCCCCCTAATGTAAATCAGCTGACGATCTAAACCCATCGATCTTGTTCACCTTCCCAACGATTCCATGATAAAGTTGAAGCACCTTGGAAGTTCCTTCATCACTCACTCAGCAGCTCAACTGCTCTATCCTTTATCATCAGAGATGATAAAGAGAGAGGTACACTCAGACTCACCGCAATTTGTATGAAGGAACGAAAGACGCGATCTGTGAGTCGCTGGCATCCACCAATTTCACACCGATATCCTCCGATTCGATTGGGGGGATTGTTCCAACTGACTGCCCATCTCCCACGTCGTATGATGTGTCTGACTTTGAACGATGTTTCTTTCCTAATTGAAGGATCTCTCGGTTCAATTTCCCAGATCCCCAATCATACTTCTTACCAAAGATGGACCCAACGAAAGAACCAGAATTTCTGGTAAGAAGTATGATTGGGCCATCGGGGCGTTTTCCATTCATTTTTGGCCATAGATTATTTTAAAGAGCTCTATCTATTCAGTGTGTGATCAGTTGTAGATAAATGCAATATAATACCCTCTGTTTATATGATGTAACCAACTTTTTGAGCCTTTCGTGGTACGTCAAACGCAAGCAAACAGATACTAGTATGACGAAGACTGTGCTGGTCTTGGGTGGATCTGGATTCTTAGGCAGGAATCTGGTCAATTCTTTGCATGATAGGGGTAATTTGAAGATCAAGGTTGTGGACGTTAGCAGGACATTTGAAGATGACCGAGTCGACTTTGATGCTGGAGATATCACAAGGATTGATGATCTCTATAAGGCCTTCGAGGTGATTGAGTTCAAACATCCACATCCATCTGCTCAATCACAACAAGGGAGTAGACACAGTTTTCCACACAGTATCTCCCGCGGTAAGTCTAGATGCCAAACCTTCCGAGAGTCTCCTCTATGCAGTCAATGTGTTAGGGACACAAAATGTCATCGAGGCCTGCATCCGAGTGGGTGTAAGGCAGTTGATCTACACATCCTCCGCCAGTGTCGTCTTTGATGGGACAGCTTTGCATCACGTGGACGAGACACAAGCCTATCCGGCAAAGCACCTTGACCCGTACAGTGAGACGAAGGTGTACACTTTTCTTCTTTATTATGACTCATTGAAATAGGCTGAGGCAGAACGCTGCGTCCTGGAGGCAAACGGAAGAAAGGGTCTCTTGACTGTTTCTCTTCGGCCATCTGGATTATTCGGTCCACACGACACCACCGCTTGGCCGGGCTTTCTCAAAGTAGCCCGAGAGGGTAAATCGAGAGTGTTGATTGGAGACGGTGAGTCACACTTGATCCATTCTATCTACGCTCTGACATCTCGTGTTGACGATGTCAGGAACAAATCAATTCGACTGGTCATACATTGAGAATGTGGCACAGGCCCATCTTCTCGCGATGGACCGTTTGACGGAAGGTTCGCCAGTGGCAGGATCCTCTTATTTCATCACTAACGATGAGCCCACCCTCTTCTGGAGTATGGCTGATTACGTCTATTCTAGCTATGGATACCCCAAGACAAATGTACATCTCCCGTACTTCATAATGCTGCAGGTGTAGAATAAGAAGCACGTTAGACGCGCCCTCACTCGATGAAAGGTCTGCATCCTGCTGGAACTTATTGCACTCCTTCTTGGGTGGTTTGGTGAGATTTCTCTCTCGTGAGATGCTGATGCTCTCACCAGGCTTCAAGTGGACTCCCATCTTCAACCGTTTCCGTTGTGCCAATTCAGCAATGAACCGAACATTCTCCATAGAGAAGGCAAAGAAGGAGCTGGGCTACAAGCCACATATAACACTGGAAGAGGCCAAAGAGAGGACGCTCAAATGGTTCAAAGAGAATCGGAGATAAAGTTTTTCATTCGTCCAATTTTAGAACGCCTGCATCAGAGGCATCCAACAAATCGCTAAGAGGGGAAAGCGGGTGAACAGAGACACGTGAGAATCAATTCCGTCTCTTTTCGTATCAACCACTGTTGATTGCGCATGAGGCTGCGGTTCATTGATAGCTTGGAGGTAAAGCCTCGATACACATGGTGAGTATGATATATCAATATGATGAACTGGCAACACAGAGGCGATGTATTTGCTGATAATGGTCACAGAAGAATTATTGGAATTATAACGATGATAAATCTCATACGGAGGGGTCGTCGCAACGCAGGTAAAGTATATAGACCAATTCTATCAATGAATATATCACAGGTCCGCAACACCAACAAATGATCGACCTACCAATCTGGACTTGCACGGTCGGTTAGGTAATCTGACGGAACACACCACGGACTAACAATTGTGTAGCTCTAGATCTGCATCACGATGGAGACACTGAACACGATTTCATCAGAAGTCCACGTCCAACCAGTAGTCGAGAATATAGAGAGTCATACCACAGTTTGTCTAGGGCTATGGGGATGGAAGCCAGCCGTGCTTTAGAATCAGCGTAAGATGCGAAACACTCCTTTATCAGTCTGAGCGCTCGCAGCCGTGAATCCTCCAGAGCTGAGACGTCTCGGTTAGATTTTGACAACAGACCACCACCTCCTCGCGGTGCTTTTGGAAATTCCCCAACGTACATCAACAGTGGATTCACTGAAGGTGAGGTTCGATGGATCTGGATATCTGAAAGGAGCAGCCAACAAATCAAGACGATACGAGAGCCCCTCAGCCAATTCATTTATGATTGGAAACTCGATCTTCAACGCAGCCCCCAGCACAACGAAAGAAACATCGAACAATGGAAGGGACTTACGAAGCTACGAGACGATCTCAAAAACGCCCGAGAAACCGAGAAACCTATCCCAACTGAGAAAGGCAAATACCATGAGTGAGTCCTTCCGTTGAATCGGCTGACCCTCAAAGGTCACGCGAATCTACTGAACGGAGTCACCTTGAACCGAGTAGGAGCTACACAGCAACCAACGGTGAGCCTTGCACTGCAGCTCGAGTAAACTGGCTTCAGAGCAGTGCGGAGGCACCGAAGTACACGAGCACAATGTCCCACCACCTGCCCGCATCGGGTGCCTTTCTTAGCAACACAGGCAGTTTCGATCGAATTGAAGCATCCAACCCTGCCGTGGTGATGAGAAAGACCAAATCGAGTACGGGCGGAAAGAAAAAGTGGGGAGAGATCAATGGCTTGACTCAGATGAATAGGAAGGCACCCACAGAGACAAAGAAGGACAGACTGACGCCTCAGGATGTGCTGGAGATCATTGGGCAACGTTCCTTCAACAACGAACAGAGCCGATCGGGGAAGATCCGCACCCCTCTGCAAGACCTCCTGTCGGACAACATCACGGAGAACGATTTTGCCAACATATTAGAGAGACAGTCCCCTGAATTGAGAAGAATTTCTATCAAAGTGAGCGCAACGCGTAACTTCGCAGCTTATCAAAGTGCGCGATGTATCAAAGACTCAATCCCTGTAGGAGCTCGTTGTACAGTTTAAGAAGTTGATGAGTCTTCTCACATTTACATCCAATATTGCTTCGGAGTTAGACATGAAGAAAGCCATCAACCAGATTACGCAACAAGTTCCAGAGATTTTAAAAGCGGACCGTGCTACCCTCTTCCAAGTGTGTCACCTACTTTACATTGCAATTTACTACTTGATTATATATTGCGCTATCCGTCATTGGTTGATTCAATCCTCTCATTTATGCTAGGTGGATGAAAATACCAATGAACTACATACGAAGGGGAAGACCACTGGCGACCTGCGTATACCGATAGGCAGAGGTATAGCGGGTTTGGTGGCCCACACAGGAGAGGCAGTCAATATTGCCAATGCATACACAAGTCCTGCTTTCTATCCAGAGGTATGTCATAATATTTGTATCTGGCAATTCAATATCACAGGTTGATCAGATCACTGGGTACCACACAAAATCAGTACTTTGTATGCCTGTGAAAGACGAGAACAATAAACTAGTGGCTGTGCTGGAAGCATTGAACAAGCATGGTGAGATATTCTTCGTTCAATGTAATAAAGCTCTTCAGGCGGTGCTTTCGGCGAAGAGGATGAGCAGGTGACAGAGAACGAAAGATGTTGTGCTGACGTAGAGATAGATCATGAAGATCCTCTGTGCTCAAACAGCCATTACTTTGAGAAATTCTCAGATGTATCAATCATCAGTCACTTCACAACAGAAGATCAGTGTGCTACTCGAAGTTGCGGGACAGTTGGCTTCTGAATTGGAGACCAACGCACTGATTCAGACCATCATGGATAAGGCCAAGCAGCTGTTAGACGCTGATCGCTGTACTATGTTTCTCGTCGACCGGGAGCACAACGAGCTGATCTCCTCTTTAGCTGACGGTACCACGGAGCAATTACGGATACCCCTCACAACAGGTCGGTTCTCATACCTCAATCGTGTTATCGCTCAACTTCTACTCGATCATCGCCATAGCTTGATCATCCTATCGTTGCATCTCTCATCTATGTGACAGGTATTGCTGGTCACGTAGCTACCACAGGAGATACATTGAATATTCCTGACGCCTATAACGATACACGATTTAATAGAGAAGTAGATCTCAGGACAGGATATCGAACGAGGTGAGAGAGAGAATCGATCTGTGTTCATCGTCTATAGAACGATACTCTGCATGCCGATACGTGATCCGGAGGGCCAAGTGATAGGAGTCACACAGGTGAGGAGAACAGTTTCTCAGGAATAGAATCCTGAGACCGCGGGAAAAGAAGCTGATGAGGTCCCAGGTGTTGAATAAGAGGGGAGGGCCTTTTGATCGGTCCGATGAGGAATTGCTGAGTGCATTCTCTGCCCAGGCAGGCATCGCGGTGGTCAATTCTCAGCTTTTCATGAGGACGAGAGAGCTGGCCTTCTACACGGAGAGCGTTCTTAAGTCAATCACTAATCTAGTTTTCACCCTCAACGATCAAGGTGAGTCGTGAGAGGTATTGGCGATCCCTAAATCTCCAAGGTCGCTTGACGGCCTTCAATCGTCCCACACTGAAATACCTTGGTATTTCCGAAGATGTGATGCAAAGGAACCACTACAGTCAGTGGCTGTCCGATAATGTGAAGCTGAAGGACGACATCACTGCGGTGTACAATGGGCAGAGTGAAATTTCCTGTGATGATTACGAGTTCCTGTCGCGAGACGGGAAGACAATCTCACTCAAGTACACTGTGGCCCAACTCAACTCCAACACATCGAACAACACGAGCCATCAAGGGAGCAATCGTGGAGTGGTCATCATCGTGGAGGATATATCTCCGCACAAGAAGATGAAGAGCACATTGTCGAGGTACATGTCTCCCGCTCTGGTGGAGCAGGTCATCAAGGAGGGTGGTGATCGTCTGGGAGGCATTCACGTGACAGTCAGCACCCTTTTCATTGACATCAGAGACTTCACTTCACTCTCTGAAGCCATGGATGCTGGAGAGGTCAGTCTTTTCTCCAGTAGAGACTGAGCGAGACAGGTCGTAGAGATGCTGAACGAGTACTTCTCATACATGGTCAATGTTGTCTTCGAGGAGGAGGGAGTGTTGGACAAGTATATAGGAGATGCAGCGATGGCTGTCTTCGGTGTACCCTACCCCAAGCCTGACGATGCCGTGAGAGCATGCAGAGCTGCCCTGGGAATGCTGAAAAATCTGGCCAAGTTTAATGCCGTTCGGCTATTGAGAGGAAAACCAGCAATCAAGGTGAGCGATGGAGATGGTAGAAAGCTGAGGACAGTAGGTTGGTATAGGCATCAACACGGGGAAAGTACTGTCAGGAAATATCGGATCAGAGAAGCGTCAGGAGTACACAGTCATTGGTGACGGTGTTAATCTGGCGTCCCGCATAGAGGGAGTGACGAAACAGTACGGAGTGAGGACCATCATCAGCGAGTACACCTACCAGATGGTTCACGATCGTTTCATCACCCGAGAACTAGACTCTATTCGTGTAGTCGGAAAGAAGCAACCGATCCGAATATATGAGCTCTTGGCGCTGAAGGAGGAAGAAGATACAGTCCCACAGAACCTCATTCTTTGTGAGTGTGGCATCTCTGCCCCTCTAACTCGCTCAGTGCTACCGATGTATGATCAAGGGTTGAGCTATTATCGGTCGTTTGAGTTTGCGGCGGCATGTGAGGTCTTCCGTCACTGTCTCGAGCTGGTGCCCAACGATGGTCCATCGAGGATCTTCCTCAAGAGATCCGACGAGTTTATGAAGGAGCCCCCACCCTCTGCATGGGATGGTACATATGACATGATGTCCAAATAAACATGTCCTGTGATGGTTATCTGTTTGTGTATTCCAGAATATATATTCTCCACATATGTGGTGCGGCTGTCAGAATATGTCGTGTTTTTCGTTTTACAACCCATCCAGAATCGCGGAAACCCGTAATTCCCGCGCGCGAAAAAGAGGAAAGTAGGGAACAACAGCGTTCCCATCGCTTAGAGGGAAACAGAAGGGAACTGGACAAGATCCACACAACACAGAGAATATTCTGTTGATAGAGAAACAATAAGAAGAGATAAAGAGGTTACTCGGTAGGGAAGATGAAGATCATTGGACTCACCGGTGGGGTATCCTTTCTAGAATCAAACAAAATCGATCAATCAGACTGTTTCCATACTGTCGTAAATAACTCAGCATAACATTCTTCCTTCACTTTTGAAAGCCATCAAGCGGTAAGAGTGTGGTGGCTGCAGAGTTCAAGAAGAGAGGAATAGCGGTCATCGATCTCGACGATGTCGCACGGCAAGTAGTTCAACCGAAGGCACCAGCAGTCCAGTGAGTCATCTCGTTTCGATTGTCATCACATGATGATAATAATGATTCGAGCAGGAAAATAGTCAAAGTATTAGGTCCGAGTGTGCTCCTTCCCACGGGAGGACTAGACCGAGAAAAACTGAGACAACAAGTGGCTCAAAGCGAGGACCTCAGAAGGCGTTTGAACAGAATCACACACATGTACATCCTTGTCGAAGTTTTAAAGCGGATCATCATCTGTTTCATGAAGGGACACAAACTGGTCATATTAGGTGAGACTTCGTTGATACATCATAAAGCTGATGGGCACAGACGTACCATTCTTATTTGAAACGGGTTTATCAAGACTGACCTCTCGAAATATAGTCGTCTGGGTTGACCAAAAGACACAGATACAGAGGTGAACCTCTTTCAAAGGAGGAAACTGAAGCGAGTAGGATGAGAGATAAACAACCAGACTTAACGGTGGAGGAAGCAGAGCAGCAGATCAAAGGACAATACAGCTTAGATCGAAAGAGAACGATGGCAGATTTTGTGATCGACAACAGAGGAACGATGGAGGACACCAGAAATCAAGTAACACGAGTGACAAAAGACATGATGCCGGGGATCATGCACATGATCACATATAACCTCGCTTTGCCTGGCTTCCTCCTCTTCTGGCTTCTGTGGTCTGCAAAGCGAATGCGGAGGTGGTGGTGATAAACTTGGTTTTGTAATTCATTTCATTGCGATCTAGAAACGTGTGATCACTGGCCTCGTGTATATTAATATCTATTATTCCTTCTGGCTCTCGGCTTTTGGAAGCAGGGTGAGTAGGTAAGGTTCTATGGCACTAGCATCAGAGGTGGAGCTGAATCTTTCGGCGACATTTCCCTCAGTGTCTATCAGGAACTTTTCGAACTGCACGATGTGAGCCGCATCATTTATAGTAGTACTCACATTCCACTTGACTCGACTCAGACCGAACCATTTCTTTTGGCTCTTGAGATGGTGGAATACGGGGTGCTCGTTTGTTCCGTTGACTTCGACCTTCTCAGTGAGAGGGAATGTGACACCGAAATTGACCTGGCAGAAGGACTCGATCTCTATACGGGATGAGTTGCGACGAGAGGAAGAGAGTACCTTCTGCTGAGCCCGGCTCTTGACCTCCAAACTGATTGCAAGGAAAACCGATCATCTGGAGACCTCTGTCTCTGTATTTCTTGTTGAGCTCTTCTAAACCAGCGTACTGCTTTGTGAAACCGCACTGAGAGGCGACATTCACAACGAGGACGACTTTTCCTTTGAAATCTGAGAAAGGGATAGGTTTTCCCTTGTTGCTGATGGCTGATAAATCGTAGAAAGAGGAAGGCGTGGTGGACATCCTCCTAATGTGTTGGTTGGGTGCTCTAATTTTTGTGTTTGTTTAGGTAATAATAATAAGGAAACAGCCAACATCAATTTTAACTTTTTTGGTGGATGACAATCTGCGGAGCCGGAAAAACCTTCGCCTCCACAAGACTAGATGGCGTCATATCCGTCATCACTACTAGTCACAAGTATCCAGGGTGATTTTGCGTTATCATACCGCGGGCTAAGGTAGATAAATCGCATTCGCGTTAAGCAGACGAGCATCCATGGTGGGGTTTATCAATAGTTCTTCTCAGTCAACCACTTCTCTAACTCTCTGCTCTCCCTCTCCAATCTTCCTGCCTTCAATCTCACTGTCTCCGACAGCTGGCTGATGGTTCTCTTTGCGGCTGGCATGGGGTTCTCTTCGAACCACTTTTCAAAGTCTTCTGCCGCAACGAGAGTGGAGTGACCGACCAGAACCCCCGAGAGCACCGAAGAGAGGACAAAGTTCTGTCCGTCACCGAAACGTGCAGAGAAGGCCTTCCAGTCGGAGGTGAGATGGTTCCACACGGTCTGTCGGCCCAGATTGCTGCTCGATATCGATCCCAGCAGGTAGGCACTGTCTCCATTCCTCACCTGATCCTCTCAGTATACATCATGAAACCGATCGCAACGACACAACAAGAGACAATTGATCGTCTCACCTCATCGGTTGTCCACCATTCCAAGTTGTCTTGTATGGCTCTCTTCGCTTCTTCCACGGTGGATCCTTCCTTCGATGTGTTGATCCTTCCTATGGCCCCCAGGATCCTGACTCTCTCCTCCGCACTGCTGGTCCTTCTGTAGATGGACAAGAGGAGCTCTCTCGATTCTCTCGTCTTGTACCTCATGCAGATGCTGTACACGGTAGATCGAAGATCACCCGCGATGCTACTGTCCTGAAGGGTCAGGAGAGAAGAAGAACCATCGCACCTTCTCATCGGCCGCAAAGGCTCGAAGTCTCCTCATCGCTTCTTCCTGCACTGCCTGGTCTTGTGTCTCTCCGATGATGGACAGAACCACCCCACGAAGCATTCCGCTCTGGTGTTCCTCTGTGGCTCCAGCTTGCCATCCCAATCGTCCGAATTGAGAGGAGAAGAGGCCAGAGATGAAGCCTCTGAGGCTGGAGATGACCCTCTCGTTCTCACTGTGGAGGGAGCACAGTTGATGGAGCGTCGTCGATAGAGCGGAGATGACACTGAAGTTGTTCTCGTCTTTCAATCTGCTCATGACATCGAGCGCTCTCTCCAGTGAGCCGACTCCCGCTGTGGCCAGAGAGAAGGTGTCTCGTTGTAGTCCCAATCGGTCGATGGGAGACAAGCTAGGAACGATCTCGAGCAGCTAAGAGGATAAGAGAAGAGAAGAAAAGAAGAGAAAATAAGACAAGAAAATAAAGTAAGAGGAGAAGATAAGGAGAAAAGAAGAGACCACCTTCTGAAACAAAGGTTCGTCGTAATGAACCCGGTAGAAACCTGTGTGCTCAATGTTGATCTTCAGCACATCCTCCGAAGAGAAAGAGGAAGGAAGGACAATCTGAGCGATTGAGTGGACACGAGACATTACCCATCACCTCTCCCTGCTGAGCCTCGAAGACACTGTCGAATCTCTCTCTCAATTTCCCGTCACGATAAGCACCGACACTGATGGGGATAGACCACAAGGACTCGTTCGCTACAGCTTTGGCATCTGACATGTCTGCGAAGAATCTCTTCTGACTCAGCTTTAAGACCCTCCCTTCCTTCCCTTGTACCTGTCTATCGTCACCTCTCCTCTTGAATCAATGTCTGACCTCCGATGCAGTGACCACGGGATATCCTGAGAAGATCAGAGATGAACACGAGATCAGAGGGTGTTCATCTCACCTTCTTGCTTGATCCAAGAGTCCATCAGCTTCTTGATGTCTCTTCCCGTTGCCTCCGATAGTGAATCCCAGAGGTTCTCGGTGACCGTGTTCTTGTACTTGTACTTGTCTACATACAGAGCCAATCCTCTACGGAAATTCTCGGCACCGACGTTCCAGTACAACATGCGTAGACAAGAGCCCCCCTTTGCATAAGATATCGTATCGAAGATCTCGTTGACCTGTAATGTTGATCTTCACTTTCACCTTCAGAGAAAGAGAAGGCTCACCTCTTGTGCCAGTTTGACGGGAACTTCTACAGCATGAGTGTTGCGGAGAGAGTCTAATCCCAGAGCCAGGTAATAGACATCCGTGACAAACTGAGTGAAGATGTCGTATTCGGGGTAGATGTGATCCACTGCCAGATGCTCCACGAATCGAGCGAAACCTGAAGGACAGGAATCAGTGGTGTGATACGAGATGGATGGATTCACCTTCGTTCAACCACAGATAAGTCCACCACTCCATGGTTACGGCATTACCGAACCACATGTGGGCGATCTCGTGACACACTGTTCTGGCCACCCTGTCATGATGTGAGATGGAAGATTTGGATGCTGATGGAGTGAGAATGCATGGATATATGGACACCTCTGCTTGGTGACGGTGGAACTTGTTTGAGGATCGATGAGAAGAGCGGTTTCTCTGTACGTGACCAGTCCCCAGTTCTCCATGGCGCCGGCGGCGAAGTCAGGAATAGCGATGAGATCCATCTTGGGCAGAGGGTACTCGAATTCGAAGAACTTCTCGTAGAAGGGTAGACATTGGAGAGAAGTCTGGAGGGCATAGTGTCCCAGGTGGCTCTTTCCCAGAGGTGTATACACACGAACCTTCGTATGTCAGGAGGATGACAATGATGACACGATCGAATGGAGTGTGGAGGCAAGAAGAGATACCTCCTTGTGGTCCTGAGTGTATCCAGAGATGTAATCAAAGTGTCCGATGACCCAGGCCAACAGGTAAGTGCTCATCACTGGAGTCTCGGCATAAGTGTGATGCACACTTCCTGCCTTGTACTGTAGACCACGAGACTGGTCTGCTTCTTTCGAGCTGTCTAATGTCGTTCGCTTCTGAACCACGGGCATGTTGCTCAGCGCCGTCATTCCTTCAGGCACCACCAGCTTTCATTGTGAGTGATCTGAACATCTGGATCCTCTCCATCTCACCTGCACACGAAAGATAGCTTTGTGGGCGGGTTCGTCCCAAGAGGGTACGGCCTTGCGACAATCTGTGGCCTCGAATTGTGTGCATCCGATCCAGCTGACACTGCCGTCGTTCTGTTTGGAGTCAGTGTCAGCGCCCAACTACAGACAGACCTTTGTGTATTTAGAGCGGTAGAAACCAGCTAATTTATCATTCATGATACCATCGTAGCGGATGCTAAGCACGTAGCTGATGGATCATCAGATACGAAGATGAATGAAACTCACCTTCCTGGACTCAAAGAGGAAGGAAAATTGAACGTTGCTCGTTGAGATTCTGCGTCTAATGTGATTTGGTCTGCTGATATTCCACCCTGAGAACCCTTTATGGATATTTGTGGCTTTCCATCAGCGCTGGTGGGATATGTGATGTCACTACTATTGAGAGTGATGGTTTGAGTGGCATCTGTTATGGTGATTGAGATGTCCACTGATCCTTGGAAAGTAAAGTTGACAAAGTCTGGGATAATGAGTAAATCATATTGACTTGGCTTTGAGTGAGTCGGTAATCTATAGTCAGCGGTCATCTCAAGATGTGCGGACACGTGTGTTGTGTTGTCAGGAGGACATTTCATTGATTGTAGATCGCGGAGCGATTTTCTCAATCTTTCAGGTTTTGAGGATCGCGCACACTTTCTCATACGCTCAACATTCACATCCAGATACACACCTATCTAGGCATGATGAACTGGTCAATTCTATAACAAAAAAACTTTACAGCATATGATTTTTAGTCTTTAGGGGTTTGTGACTTGTTTGCTTTAGTTCCTGAATAAAGCTTCAGACAAATGCGATCTATATCATTTCACCTTTCTGTTTAGGTGACTTGCTGCGGCTCCTTCCATTCTTTTTCGGCTTCACTGCAGCCTTCTTCAGCTTTCTCAGTTTTTCTTTAGCAATCTTTCGCTTTCGATATTGTCTCCATGTGTGCTATGATACATCAGTGGTCTCCCACTCGATTCTCATTCTTACTTGAATCAAACCGGCAGCTATTGTTCTCTTCTTCTGTACATCTTTATGATACTCTCTCGCCTCAATCAACCTCCGGTCTTTCATCACAGAATCCATCACCTACACTGGTTACGTTTGCATCTCGCCATCATCTCTCACATCTTTGTACCTTGCCTTCAAATCTGCTAATTTGTTCTGAGCGTGAGCTTTCTTACTCTTCATTTCCTCCAATTGCCGGTCCATCTCCTCTATGTCCGTCTCGTGCTTTTGGTCCCAATATTCTGTTTGTAACTGCAGTTCCTCTTGCTTCTTTTCAAGAAATGCAGCCATTTCTGTGTGAACCTTTGCCTCTTAGATGTTGTTCATCGAATCACAACCTACCTGTGCCTCAACACTCAAATTTCTCCTCAGTTTACCAATCTGCTCGTCGTTTCCCTTCTCGGTTTGATTGAAAACTCTGCGCGTTGAGTCCAAATTGCCTTTGGCCTCCTTCTTTTCATATTTTCCCTCGAGCACTGTTCGCGCCTATCGGTACATCAAATCTCGCTATATCACCCTGTCTCACCCTTAACTCCTGCAGATCCTCTCGAAGCTTGTCGATGACGAGTGATTGGGACGCCTCGTCTCTTTTTCTCTCTTCTGATTGGTCTTGCAGTTCCTCTTGAATTTTTTTGATATCGATTCCTGCTTGCTTCACAGCAGCCACTGAGTTCTTCAGTTCTTCGTTCTTCCTCTTCTCCTTCTCGAGGATTTCCATCAACGTTCGAAAAGTTCCCTCCTTCAGATCTGCAATCAGAACTCCTAACAGGCTCTTCAAATCATCTCTCTCGTGTTGTATCTGATGCATATCAACGGCTGCATCTCTTCAAACACTCACCTTGATGATGTTGGCTGCTATGTTAGGGTCTTCCTTCAAGTTTCGACATAAGATCTTGGTGGCGAATCTCAGCTTGGTAGCGATCTGTTCTATCTCTGTCTGTATCTCTTTGTACCGTGTTTTGTTGGAGAGATTCTTCAGTTGTGTGCGCTGCAATATGAGCTCTTCATATCGCGCTTGTAGTGACCTCTGCTCTTCTATGATCCTCGAGATCTCATCGTTGACCATCGCTGCGATCTCATCCTCCTGTGAGACCTCTGGGGCCATGACTGAGAGGACATCCAAGCGATCGATTCCCTCTTGTATGATGCTGCTGAAACGTATCGATTCGACCGGATTCAGCTGCATTCTCGAATTGAATGTCAAGCTTGGAATGTTGCCAAGAATAACTCATCGTTGTAGTCCACAACAGTAATAACAATAAAAGTATTTATTTCTTCATTCCTTCTGCCACACTGTTGCACACGCGTGTGAGAAGTCCGTATCCATTTCGATTCGTCTCCAACTGGATGATCTCCCTCACTCTCTGCTCTCCGTCACCTCTTCAATCTTCTCATGTCTCTCACCTCTTCATCCATCGTGTTGTCTCCCGTGATACGTCGATACGTGCACAAGAGGTGAGAGAAGGGATAGCCGTAGCTCAGCGTGAAGGTTAAGACAAACTTGGACATTGTAGAGGGCTCGGAGAACTCCACGTCGATGGCGTAGCTGTTGAAGTAGATGTCCTTCCTCTCTGCCGCCGCCCTGAAGAGTTGAGCTCCTCTATGAAGAACCACCGCACCTGATGGGGAAGCGTCTGCCCAGTCTGTGGATCTCCTTCATCAGTGTCGTGATTCTGAAGATGCGGAAGGTGACCTCCGTCAACACGGCCGACAGCTGTCCGGTGTGTCGCAGTCCCTCGAGCAGAGAGGGTAAGTTGGCAGCCGCTAATAGACCCAGGTGGATCTGAACGATTGAGTGACGAGAGGAGAGAGACAACTGCACCTCATCCTTCACGGCGTTGGGACGTAGAGAGTAAGACTTGTTGGAGAAGAACCTCCTCTTCTCACCGAGGACGTAGTCACCCAGGGTGAGGGACAGCTCGAAGGTGTCGTCCAAGAGGAGAAGGATGTCTGACCCATCGAAACGGTGAATGGAGACGAGATCGATCTGACGAAGGAGGTCCATGGTCTCCTCACTCATCCACACTTGGCTCGTCTTCTCCACCTCCGATGGTCCCTCTGCCTTCTTGACGATGCTCCTGCTCTGTTCAGTGGAGGTGAATCAACTGTGGCTCACTTTTCGTTGATGGTGGATTTGTTGCGGACGATCTCTTCGAGGAGAACGAGGGAGCTGCCGTTGTACCGTTCGATCCTCTCACTGTCCGTCTGTAGGCTCTCCAAGATTCCGTTCAGTTCCTCATCCAGCTCGAGGATCTGTCGGGCCCTTCCGTTGTACCACGTTGCCTTGGCTTCCTCCATGCATCGGCTCTTCAGTCTCTTCATCTCTGTCTTCGCCTTCTGCAGGCCCTCCGTTCTCTCTCGGATGAATCGAAAGTACTGCGGGTTGTTCTTCGAGATGTCTGCTTCCAGCTGACTCACATTGTCTTTCGTGGAGGCACTGATGGCTGTCCTTCCTTCAGTTCCGTCTCGCAGACTCGTTCACCTTGCAGCTCTTCGTACACGTACTGGTAGTTTTGCAACACGGGCACCACCACCACGGCTCTACCCAGAGTGTCCGATATGGACTTGGGTTGGTTGGTCAACGACAGTCTCGATCCCAGAGAGGGCTTTCGGTTGGTCGATTGGTCCGTCAAGAAGACAACCTGATACCGTCAGTCTTCCCCTTCACCACTGACTCACGTCTGTCATCGAGAGGAACTCTTCAAAGGTGATGGGAGGGAGATCCTTATCCGACGATGCAGCAGACACCATCATGCTCATATCCTGAGACAGACTCTGATGATCGTCAGATCGTTGGACACCGAGAGAACTTGTCCCACCTCATCGGAAGAGTCCAAGTTCTGCGGGACAACTCTCTGAGCGATGCGGTTCAGGATGTTGGCCGTCATGTCATCGACCTCGTTGGGAGAGGAGATGGACTCGGAGAAGGAAGCCCTGAGCGGGTCAGCGGGGATGAGAGAGATGATGTCACTCACGAGCGAGGGGGCGTGTTGAGCTCAGAGGTGAATGGAACGTGGCTCGTGTTCAACAGGGAGCCGTTTCTACCTGGGCTGCGAGCCGGGCTGTCGGTGATGGAAGCGACGGAGGCGTTGATGATCCTCTCGATCATGTCTCCCTGCTCTCTTCAGATGTGAGACACACAGTGTACTCACTCCTTGTGCGGTGTAGTTGACATTGATGGTGCTCTCCGATGGGAACTTGGATGTGACATCACCGAGGTCTATATCGAGAGAAGATGGAATGTTGATGGTGTTGAAGGATTGGTTCTTCGTGATCGATCGGGGAGGTGAGGCATCGAAGGTGATGAGGTTTCCACTCTTGGTGGGCGTCGAATAGTTCATGGAGATGTCCATATCCATCGATTCGTCCTGTTTTCTTCAGTCACCGTAGACGAGAGAGACGAACCTGCTTGAATCTCTTGGCGGAGATGAGACCGATGCTGTTCCTAACTTTACGAGAGAACGCAGTCATGTCGGAAGTCAACTCTGTGTCTTCGTTGATTGCCATGGAGGACAATGTTGGAATGCCTTCGATTCGGTTGATCTCTCCCCTTCTCTATGTCAGATTGGACGTGATGATCTAAGCCCCAACGATGGAAGGACTCTCACCCTGATGCATTGAGGTCGTCGTCCATCAGACAGAATTGAGTGAGTGTTGGCACTGCGAGGTCGCCTCTCGTCTGGCGAGGGGGTGTGTCGATGGTTCTGTCATATCTGCTGTACTGTCATTCACGATGAAGGTGGAAGTATACACACGATGCGTTCACGACGCCTGATAAATCCATATCCATGGTCTGGTTGATGGTGTCGCTCAGATTCCTGCTGATCATTTGACCGACGTCCCCCGTCATCGGCTCCTCTGCGATCTTCCTCTGAAGGAAGCTCGCGATGGATGGTGTGTTCAATCGGCTGGGAGACGATCCGCTTCCTGTCTTTCCTTCAGTGTGATTGGAGAAGGATGGATCTCACTGAAAGGAGACGAAGAGCGAGGAGAGGAACGGAAGGGGGAGATGGCCAGAGTTCTCAGATTGGGTGCTGGGACTGCGCTCACAGCTTGGATCTTGTCCAAGTCCGCTGTGACGTTCATCGTGATGTCCTCGGGTTGTTCCATCTCCGGGGTGATGATCCCAGTCAATTCCATGTCCATCTGTGGTTCTTCGATGGGTGCATTTGTGATCAGTGTCACCTGACATGGTTAAGTTCGGTGGACATTTCGAGCAGACTTACATCTTGTTCGTTCTGCGGTCGGGATACACAGGAGTCATCTGACTCGGGACTTTGGCGGACCATCTCAAAGACATTATCACGGTAGGAGTTCTCGGGGAAGACAGACACATTGAGTTGATCTGCTTTTTCTTTTTCCAGCTCTGCTGTACTATCGCGTATGTAAGAATCAGGGAAAGGCTGTCCACACACCTCTTCTGGATATTTGTTTTGAGTGCGGACTTGGGTTTCTCCTGGGCTGCGTTTTGATCATTGCTGGAGAAGTGCCTAACAGCAACCTTCTGAGAGAAACTGACACGACGTCCGTATGATTGTCTTCTGCTTTTTCTATTCCCATCCTCTCTGTGATTGTATTTACATCACAGAAGAACTGAGATACTCACCTCAGCTTCTCATCTTCATCGAAAAAGTTCAAGTTCGTTGTGTTCGAATGCAAATCATTCTCTTTCCCCTCCGTCACATCTTGTGAAGCAGGTAGAGAGATCCTCTTTGATGTGGATGTCTTTTTCTTGGGACTCAAAGTCTGTCTTGTGTTGACTGTCTTCATCCCCAACGCCTCCTCTTTCCGTTCCCGCGCCTTTTGAACAGTGGACGTTCCTCCGTTTTGGCGGGAAACACAGACATTTCTATAAAATTCATTCTACAATCAAGAATAATTTCATCGTCAGCAGATCGCTTTGAGATGGTGAGCCAATCGGATAGTGGTGATCCACTCAATCGATCAGGATGTATCGAGTTTTCTTGAAGATGCATTTGACTCCACTGTATGGATAAATGCCGCACTCAAATCACGGAGAGCTGATGGACAGGACGATACTGAGGTACGTCTGCAGTACGTGTACTGTTAATCTTCACCCAGCACCTTACGGCGAGTCTTGTGATGCAACTTCAATTGTCGTCTCTCGAATTGAATAACTCACTCGAGGAAACCTGCAATCTCACCCTCACAAGCATTCCTCGGTGATTCATCTTCGTCCCTAACTTGTTGTTGACATCTTTTTAGTTCAATCAGAGAGATCGAGAAAGCGAGACGAGAAGCAACAGAGATAAAGAAGAAGCTCGATAAGTATGTGGATATCGTCTCCTCTTTGGAGACAGAGACGATAGACAGTTTGAGACTGCTGTCGGAATTGGACTCCATCAAGATGAGGATCGAGTCTGTCTTTCATGCGCTAAGAGAGGTGATCGATCGCACCCATCATCTCTGATGTCTCACTCGATGATTTCGTGCGTCACTGAGACTTTCCATCACAGGTGGAGAAGGTATCGAGGTTGACAGACAGCATAGAGAGCGTATTCACGACGGGAGACCTGCAGAAAGTGAAGACGAACGAGTGTGTGACGACTGAAGGAGACAGATCGCCGAGGAATTGTGCACGATGAACGACAGCTTGCAGCACCTGAGAGACATCCCAGAGTTCAAGACACAGCTGAAGAGTGTCGAGAGATATCAAGAGAGATTGGAAGGTCTGGCCAGGCCACAGCTCCTGCAGGCGTTCACGTCTCACGACATCGGTGAGTGGAGTGAATGGAGCGTACCTGATGGAAACAGAGACATCACAACGGTTCGTCAACATCTTCAACAAGATCGATCGCAACGAGCAGTTGATGGACATCTACTACAACACCAGACTGGTATCCATCCAGAACGATTGGAACGCTTTCGATCGAAGTCAGCTTCCCTTTCACAAATGGCTTCCTACTTTCTACGATCAGACACTCTTGTTGATCAACAAGGAGGTGAGATTTGGTCTTCAATTACTTGACGACGTAAGACTGATATAAATCACAGGTCAGTTGGTCTGTTGATTTATTTCCACCGGAGTCAAGAGTGGTGCCCACGTTGATCAAGAGTATATTCCAATCCATATCGATGACTTTCAAGAAGAGAATACAGAACTCCCTCAGACCTCAAGGTGGGAGACAGATACAGAACCTCTACTCATCCAGACAGAGGGACAGCAGGACGTGTCTGCCGTTCAGAGAAAACCAGCCATAGAACATCTCATCACCCTCTTCCAAACCACCTGCGATTTCTCTCGTTCCGTTCAAAGTGTCCTCCCAGGTGAGGAGAAGAAGGAGATCATCAGTGAAGAGAAACAGTTCCAGAAGATGCAGAAGAGACGTTACGCTTCATCTTCGAGCCCTTCTTCTCCCTACAGAACGAATATGCATACTTGGAGAGGACACATTTGGGTGTGGACATTCAGGCATTGAAGATCGTGAGTGATAGATTCGAATCGATTTAACATCACCAGGCACCGCAGGCGTTCCAGGATACGGTGGGTAAGATCGAAACAAACGGACCGAAGTTGTTCATCTTGCTGGACGCATCGATCCATCGATGTATCCTTCTCACTCAGGGCGCCGAAGGAGAGCAACTGATCGATACCATCTCGGTGTGTACTCACTCGTCTACTCTCTCACACTACCAGTCCCTCTTGTCCGATTGGTTCCAGCACATCACCACTCTCTTACAACATCTGCGGCAATTGGCCCAACTCGAAGTGAGCGCACTGATTCGTGAGAATGTGAACGAACGGCTCGCAGACACCTCACGCTTCACAATCACCGCTGTCACCCTCACTGTCTGCCGTCTACTTCGATTGGTCGATGGTGGCTGGTTCACTGAGCTTCCTGCAAGTGGTCAACAAGATGAGAGGTGAAAGACTGCTGTTGTCCATCTGAATCGTAACAGATCGAATGTCTACCTTTGAGAGAAATCTGAAGATGAACTTGCTGGAGGAGAAATCCATCATCAACAAGGTGAGAGTGAAAGAGAGGGAGAATCATCATCGGGGCAGGCCGTGCGGAATCAGGGAGTCAGACCTGCTACCTTGATGTACCTGAAACAATACCCACACAAGGAGCAGCGACTCGTTACTTTCATGGAAACCATGGAAGATGGTGAGACCCCACGCACGATGACACTGAGATTGCACAGTGACGAAGAAGCTTCTGCCTAAGCCGTCCGAGGTGCTCTCCACGCTGTCGTCGTCCGTGCACACACTCGTCTTCGATACGATGTTCTCCTTCATCAAAGAGAAGTTGGAGTCAGTGCCGTCTCTGGAGGTGATGCTGCGAGAGAGATCACCTGACGGGAACAGGTGTGGCCGAGTCAACCGCAGACGTCGTCCTTGATGCCCACGTTCTCTATCTCACCTTCAGACTACGTCACACAGGTATGACTGATCACATCTGATCAACTCCCTGATCACATCTGATCAACTCCCTGATCACATCTGATCAACTCCCTGATCACATCTGATCAACTCCCTGATCACATCTGATCTCATCTGATCAACTCCCTGATCACATCTGATCTTACCTGGTCCCTCATCTGATCTCATCCGCAGATCGGTGAACATCTTCACGGCCTGCCCCAACAACTAGAACCCTTTTCAGGAGCGAACAATACCCCCGAACCCCCTCGCTCTACGGTGAACCTTCTCGAACGCTCATTCGACATGACTGAACGACGAAGGGAGTGCAAAACAACAGCGAAGACAGTGATTACCAGGAAGATTCGCAAGAGGTAAGGATAGTGTGAAGAGTGAAGCTGACTGAGATAGACACCCGAGGAGGACGAGGGAGATCGATTTGCATTCCAGTGGATGTCTCTGGTGGTGAGGGAGACGATGAGCCTGTATGCACAGAGGATCCTGGACATCAAGACACTCACGGATCACGGAGCGAGGCAGCTCTCGACTGACATCGGTGAATGTTTCTTCCACACGGAGCTCCGTTGACGACGCTCAGATTATCTTTTCGTTGTGATCGATGCCCTGGGTGTCACTGCTGATTCGACTCTGATGGCGATCCTCCATTTTGTCAAAGCGGAGAGAGAAAGGTGACGGTTTCATCTGATGATGATTGGAACTCAGTGTGATAGTTACCCAAAGAATGCGGAAGAAGGCGAGGAGCACCTTCGTAAGAGGATCGCCAACATGCGTTCTCTTGCGTTGGAATAAAATTGAAATGGAAAATCATTTTTGGGAGAGTTGTAGATCTGCCTTCACAAACTGAACGCGTCATCATCATCACGCAAGCACAAACATGTCTGGAGTAGGGATTTACTTTGACTCTGAAAGATTGACTCTCGACAGAAGCAACTCACCGAAGGTATCAGTCTCCTAAAGGGAGAGAAGGGATCAGAGCAGGTCTATGGTACCGTCAACTTCAAGGCTTTAGAGAATGGTGAGGAAGGTCCTCTCTTTATAACTGACTCTGATGAAGGAAACACGCTTATCACCGCCAAAGTATACGGTCTCACCCCCGGAAAGCATGGATTCCACGTCCACCAGCTTGGAGATCTCTCCAACGTAAGAGATGGAATACTTTCAGAGAATGACTCGAACAGGGTTGCACCACTGCTGGACCACACTACAACCCCCACGGTAAAACTCACGGTGGACCCCAAGCTACTGAGAGACACGTCGGAGATCTCGGCAACATTGTGAAGACCGAAGATAAGGAGCCAGCCGAATTCGAGTTGGAGGATTCCCTCGTCAAGTTGGACGGACCATTCACTGTGATTGGAAGATCTGTCGTTGTCCACGCAGGAGAGGGTGATGGAGATGATCCATTCTGATCGACTGATGTGTCTTTAAGACGATTTGGGCCAAGGTGGTCACGATGACTCAAAGACAACTGGACATGCTGGTGGTAGAGTGGCATGCGGAGTGAGTGTCACCTCATTCGTCGCTCTTCTAAATGTATCAGGTCATTGGAAAATCAAAGGAATGAATCGCGGATTCCAAGCTATAGATCTGTGTTGTACAAATGTGCATTCGACACAAATATAGTTTGATAAAGAATATATACTGGATCATATGTTATATATCTTGTTTCACTCAATACTCCAATGAAGAATAAAGCATAGATCATCCTTACCGTTGATGATAATAATTGGGGCGGCTTTTCATTGGGATGGTTGTTTCAAATAACTGGCCAGCTGAGAACTGCGACAGAACAACTGCAATGGACAAACCAACAGAGGAAGAAAGAGAATTTGAAACACTTGAATGAACACAACGCTACTTGGCTTGAGAGGGACATGTTACTCTACTGGAGGAAACTTTGTCAATAGAAGAGCAACGAGGCCGACCTGACCATCGAATTTATGGAGTCTTTCACGAAGATTGCCACGCGTAATCAAATTGACTACGCTTGTATGGTGGAATTTCTAAATGAAAACAGTGAGAGCTCTCGATTCAATTGTCGCATCGAATGATTGATGTTAGACTTCATCCATCGAGCATCAAAGAATTGCTCAAGAAGATGGGGAGTACGTTACAACGCCGGAAATGGAAGTATGGAAGGAGCCAGATCAACAAAGTACAGCGTGCAATCGATCTTGGGGCCGTGAAACCACGAGAAAGACAGCCATCTCGGATCGCTGGACACATCTTCCTCACATGATAACACTATCGCATCAACGTGATGTCTGTGACAATGGTTAGATGAGACGAATAAGTTTTCCTTCTGTGGTCAACAAGGAAACACATCTGAAGAGGATGTGGGCGGACGCCATCGTACGCTTCAGATATCTAGACGCTCCAAAGCCGGTATTATCCACGGGACTGTGCAGCTGAAGATGGTGGATGGAGCAGGTGTGGGTGTGGTATATGGTAAAACGTCAAGATCATCAATCAAGTCCGTTCGTTGTCATCGAGAATCTCCGTCGGAATTCTGTCACGCGGACCTTGGACCTTGGACCTAAGCGATCGACGGAGATTCTCGCGGTGGATTCTCTGAAATGTATCCAATTTTCGCGAAACGTCAAGATCATTTCATTGTCTCACCCAACGTGTGCTGGTGGTTTAGTCTTTTTCGGAAGAACAATCGGAATCACATGCAACAGAGCCAAAGAGATACAAAGATCACAAGTGAGAAGTCCTGTTCGTCTTCTGAAAAGCTAACCTTGGAACAGAGAAGACCTATCGTCGCATCTTGAAGAAGGGCTTTGACAGTGCACCACCGAGTAAACAGAGCTTCGTCGGCATGCTGTTTAAGAAAGGCAACATGCTACCAGGAATTGAAGTGAAAGATTTCGGACTGCTTGGACTACCATTCCATCCACTGTTGTTGACCGCGCTCAAGAGCACTGGAACAAGAGTGAACGACCACATTTACGAATGGAAAGCAGGTAGCGAGCGAAATGAGGTGATACGCCGCTCAGATCATCCCTATTGATTCCAATATAATTCAGGTTTCTATACAGAATGAACGGTGGTTGAAATTGTTGAAATTAAAATTGAAAGAGGTACGTGTGCATGCATCAACATTGCGACCATTTTTTCCCATTGTTTTTACGCATCAATATCTGATGTAACTGATACCGATCAGATCACGGAAGGTCTTGGGAGAGCTATGTCAAGTGAAGATGTGGAATTGATACTACACGGCATGACTCTGGAAGAGGTATCTACATCGGAACACAAGTGGCCTAAAAACGTATGTTCGATGATGATGATTCTGAACGATGAGAGTTGAAGCACGAACAGGACTCGGTTAATAAGGGTTTTTTCGGATATCTAATCTTAACCTTGCCGACCCATCACGAAGGTATTTTCGTCGAAGATGTCATCATCAACACATTGCATCTGCATCATCATCATTATCATCAACCGTCTCGACCACATCTTCACCGCGCGCATGCATCTAAGCTTTTTTTCGACAGGTGGCGTTATGAAATTATCCACCAACCTACAACAGAAAAATTATTCGACCTCTCGACTCAGTCAGTACCGCTACCAGATCCTCTCCTTCTTCCGACAGTGCAACTACACATCTTCCCCTATCACCAAAGGACACAGGATACAACTTGTCTTCAAGATCTCTGCTCTGGGTGAAGTGCATCGATGTATTCTCTCCTGATCATTTCGTAGAAGGTAAAGTACCTCCGGTCATGTTCACAGGCAAGGAGAAATACGTGAAACGTATGGTGAAAGCGATGAGAGAGTGGAAGGAGGATCCAAACAGAACGGAAGCCTTGTGCTATGAATACGACTTGTACGTCGGGGCAGACCTCGGAAGGGATCAGACGAGAAAGAGGATCGCACAGGTGTCGAATCTCCATCGATTCCGTGTGATGACGCAGAAAAGATCTTGAAGAAGGAGTTAGGGTTGGGATATTATCACGGCACGGTCAGGTGAGGTTAAACTCTGTTCGATGTTGAACGATGTCAGTCGTGGACACGGCCCGCCCTCCACCTCCATCATTTTCGATGGCCTGGGAGAATGCTCTTTTCCACGTGATTCATCGTCATGAAATGCTGGAGAGAATAACATGATCGCAGCACCGTGCTGGCTACACGAGACCGGTCCTGGCAGAGCAGTGATGGTGTTTCTCGTTCACGATGATGTGGTGAGATCAATTCATGTGTCGACATCATCTCAAACATAGACGACAGGATCAGCTCTTGGTTCGGTTCGGAAGCACAGCTCATTACTTTCAATCTTTGATGTCACGTGTGAATCACACCATGAAGAAGAGGGAGAAGAGTGATATGGGGACATTACAGAACGTACCGAACGATATACTGGAATACATACTGAGCAGTTACATATCTGCGAAGGACATGGTTCAGCTAGACCAAGTGTCCAGTGTCATGACAGCCAGGGTGGATCACAGCGTGCGAACGATCATGAATCGATTCACACAGGTGAGAGACACGAGAGATTGAATCACCCTTTTCATCTTTGCATACAGGAAGCCATTTCAAAGGGAAGACACGAGATTCTCACTGACTGGTATGAACTCGGAAGGCACCACGAACAGTTCAAGGAGAACACGCCGTACGAGGCGATCATCCAAATCATGCCTGATCTTGACACAACGTGTGAATCTCACATGACCGACTATGTCACCTTCTACGGAGGAGTCATCATGATGCCAAAAATCATCGGTCACCTTCACTATCTAATCGATACGTCCAAACTCTTGGAACAGGATGATTGCAAGCAGATCGTCGGGCGGATGATGGATCAAGTGCATCGATCGTACGTGTCTCAAGGCATCAAACTCGATTCCACCACGGTGAAGTCATCGTGTCAATCAGTCCACTCACTCGCATCAGCTATACTGTACGTTCATCGAATCTTGGATAACAGCCGTTCTGAACGACACACTGTCACAAGCTATTCCTCTCTTGAAGCATCTCTTCTTTGCAGAGAGGTACGCCGACATGCAGAGGATTGTGGAGAGCAATGGCACTCGTTTCAATAACGCACTGGATCACTACGAGACGATGTCTCCCCTGATCACATACATGCTCGATTTCGACAAAGGAGAGGAGAAGAGAGATCTAAACGGAATCAAGATCTTCGTGGACTTGTCCCGCCATCTGATGGACATCATCGCAGAACTGATGAGAGTACCTAAACCAGTCCATGATTGGACGATGCCAGTCAACGAAGCGAAAGCGAACCACTGCCCCCGCTGCGATGAAGTAGGGAGTTTCCTGGGGCATAAGAGAGAGAAAATGCTGGTGCTCCGTTATCCAAAATCTCAACGAGTACACGTTGTCACTCGATTGGTGGTAGATCTTGCACCGAAGGTGAATGAATCGTGATCTTATGCTGATGTCCTGATGAATCATCAGGTTGATGTGGTCGAGGAGAGAGGCAGTACGACTCTGATCAAGATGTTGAACGCACGGGTAGAGGTGTGGAAACGTTGAGAAGTGATGATTGAGTCGATCTAGTGGATGGAGAAGATGGTAAAAGCGAAGAAGACTTTTGCAGCATTGAAATCGATCACGAAATATGTACCCAAGGATCTAACAGAAGAACCCGAAGAAGAGGATGATCAAGAAGAGAAAGAGGAAAAGAAAAAAGCGGAAGAATTGGAAGAGGAAAAAGAGGAGGAAGAAGAGAAAGAGGAAGAGGAAAAAGAGGAGGAAGAGAAGAGAGCAGAGAATCCTAAGAAGAGGGCAACAAGGGGGAAGAAAGGACCAGCAAGAAAACAACAAAAAAGAAAGTGAACACTAAGATTTACAAATATCCCACGGTCAGGCGTAGACGTGATAATGTATTAACAGATATATAATAAACAGATCAAATAAACTTGTTTTATAGCATCACCCTCACAATACGATGAAGAAGATGAACGGCTGAACAGCTTCCACATCATTCACGGTTGTTGCTGTGTGAGCGAAAGTCGCTCGCCGGTGAGAAGGACCCACTCGTAATCCAGCGCTACGACGAGTCCGTTCTACTGTGCACATCTTACGATGAATAATATTGGACAGCCGCCTCACGGATTAATCAAGACGGTGTCCCTCTGTCCCACGGCTCACTTTTCAAATTATGCTGGATAGCCAACGGACATCTTCAACACGCGATCCAAGAGATCCCTCTGCGAGATGGCAAGTGGATACCAATAAATAATCACTCATACATGTATGTATGAATTGCATCGTTCGTTGTAGAATCAACTACAGATTGAACAAAAAGTGGAAATTTCCAAGATGACAAGTCACGAGACCGCCATCTGGTAACACGCGCACACATCCAACACGAAACGATATCACACAGGAGACCTGAATGACCATACTGAAGAAGAGAGTAGCTGTCATCGGTGCTGGGTCAGCAGGGCTCGTTTGCACCAAGATCTTGTCTGATTTCAATTCGACTGGTGATGCATCTCCAAATATCGTGCCTCTAAAGATGCACAGAGAGTGACATTCAATTTGAGGTCGTTTGCTTCGAGGCTGGGTCGCAAGTAGGAGGACAATGGTGGGCATCGCGACGACGAAGTCTACTGAATGCGTGAAGGATATACCTGCCTCCTGACGACAAAGAAGGACTGGGGAACATCAAAGATTACGGCTCCATCTACGAATCACTGACCACCAACCTCACCAAGTATCAGATGTCTTATTCTCACTTTCCCATGTTCCAGTCGAGCGAACACAGTACCTCCAACTATCAAGATTTCTCTCTCTTCCCCAGTCACGCTCAGGTGTCTAATGTCACTCGATGACGACATCACACATCAATATACATCATCACGAACATACTTGAAGATATCTAACGTAGAGAAGGTAGAGAAGTATTTGCAAGACTACGCCAAAGGATTCGATCTCCTTTCTAAAATTCGCTTCAACACGAGAGTGGTGGAGGTGCAGTGCCAAACCATCGAAGGTAGCACGGACCCCGTCTACAACTGCAATTGGGCCGTCACCTCCAGACCTTCCAGAGAACAATCACACGAAGAGAAAGACGGACACGAACTCCTCACAGAACAGTTTGATGCCGTGGTGGCCTGCAGTGGGGTGATCATCTGAAGGGCGATGATCGTGATGGCTGACACCGAGAAGAGATATTGGCTGGAATACATTCCATCGTTTCCTGGGTTAGAGGAATACCAAGGAGAGATCGTACACAGTCACGTGTACCGCCGACCGGGTGCGTGATCTACATCGATATGATGGACTGACGTAGGCAGATTGGTTCAAAGGCAAGAGGGTATTATCTGTGGGATACGGAGCTTCCGGAAAGCAGGTGCAACACTTGTTCCCTCTCTCTGACAGATGCGATATCCATCGACTTACTTTCATACTTCTATATAGGATATTATACTCTACTCGTGTTCTATGTCTCTGAGCGAGCTCCGATCTGAACGACTGTAGATCACGGAGGAGATTGCCAAGAGAGGAAATCCGAAGACACCAGTGTACCACAGTGTCTCCCCCAATCACCATGCCACCACGGACGATCCCAACATCAAGATCGTGGGTGACATATCTGAGATCATTCCTGGAACGAAGAGTGTGCGATTCAGATCGGGAGAAGAGGAAGAGGTGAAGATTGAGTCGAGAGAATATCTGAACGTTTCAGTTCGACGTCATCCTGTTTTCCACAGGATACGATTATTATTTTCCGTATTTAAAGACGTCGAATTGGGACATCCCAAATCCGGGGACGAACGTCTCCGTGGAGATCGTGGAGAAGGGTAAGAACATCCACAGGGAGGGCTCTCTCGATGAATGGAGAAATTTAGACGACATCTCACCCTCCTGCCTCCTGAAGATCTCGCACTCTCCCCGCGAAGTCTTTCCGGTGTACGGACACACGGTACACATGAGTGAGTTCACGCCACAACTACCATTCTCATCCTTTCAGAATATCCCACCCTGTGTGTACTCGGTCTCCCCTATCAGGTGTGTAGTGTCGGTGGATGAGGAATGACGAGAGACAGATCAATCCATTTCCCCTGTTCGAATGGCAAGCTGTTTGGATGAGCCACATCTGGTCCGGTATGACTCAACTTCCCACCGCAGAAGAGATGCAAAAGAGCGTCAGCCTCTTTCGAAAGGAGACGGAGGCCGTTCAGACCGAAAGAAAGTCCAGAATCGTGTCCATCCACGCATTAGACGCACAGAAGCAGAAGGACTATTACCAATTCATTCAGAAACAGACCGGAGACGCCGTGCAGAGACCTTGGTCGGGGAAGCAGAGGAGTCATTACAAGAAGGAGATCGTTCAAGCGAAGGCGAGACACGTGGACGTGGAGAATTACAAGGCAGATCAACTGAGCAGCTATTGAAATACTTTCATAAAACACTTTTATGGAACAAATTTCGTGATGGCAATTCTGTCTGCAAAAATCTGCAACGCTTCGTCTTCCTTCAGAGGGTCTCTCCTGAAAGGTGCCTGTCGCTCGTCACCTCCAATCCCACCAAGATCCTCACCTTCTTCTTCGTCACAAAGAGGTGAAGCACGGGGATGTTCTTGTATCGAAAGGTCTTCTCCCTCCCTTGCATTTTTAAAGTCATCCTCTGTGACAGTGGATCTCGAATCGATGCCCTCCAAACGGGGCCGCGAGTTTCGTTGCGATACACGACCATGACCGAATCTTCCGGCTCGGGCAGGAGCGTTTGGCTATTTTCGATGCAGATCCTCCCAGAGGGTACGATCCAATTGAGGTTCATGCCGAGGACGTAAGGACATTGGTAAGTGAGTCGCTGTGTACAGTCTCAGCCGTCGTCGAGATATTCTCTCACCTGTCTCCCGTGAAATTGTATGATGTCACGGTAGGGTGAGAACTGAGCGGCCGACGGTGGTCCACCGCGGTGGAGCTTGAGGGTGTCGTCCGGTCGAAGTGAGTTGGGTACCATCAGGAGGGAGTTGTACTTGTCCCCTCCCCTGACGTCCGTGTGATAATCTTCGTTGTCGAAGCGAGCGTAAGAGAACCAGAAGAGGAAGTGGGACAGTTGGATCCATGTGATGTCCGGTGACGTCAGTATGGCCTGTCAATCGTCAATCGAAGCTCAAATCGAGATCTCACCTTGGTCAGCGCGCCCTCATCAGACGCACCGTACGGACTGTTGCATTGGTCCACGTCCGGTTTATTCGCAAAGACCTAACGAGGTTAGGCGTGGCAGAATAATGATGGACACCTGAGAGAAAGATAGAGGTGTCTGCAGGCCCCAGATGTTCGTCCATATACGATCGACTCTGGGATGCAGACGATACAGCGTCGATGCCCCCGGAAACCAGAAGGACTTGTACTCTGGTGTCTTGAATGCGATGACGTCAAACTGCGGTAGAGTGGACCATGGGAAGAGGTTGTTGAGGTCGCCTACCAGAGTGTCCATGTCGATGCGAAACCAGTGGGAGAACGGTGTCTTCCTGGGTGGCTCCCATTCCGAGACGAGATCTTCAAAGACGGATGCGTAAGCCACTTTCAATTCGGTGATAGCGTAGGGATCTCTCAGGAAGCTGTTTGTCGGTCAGTGATGGACGTCGAACGAGATGATGGTGAGATGGATCGGATGATCGTTGGATGGGCTCGTTTGATGTCGGACTCACCCGGACATGGTCAGATGGAATTCTTGCGTCTCTTTCTCACTGCACTGCCACACCTTACACATCTTGTCTGCAAACAGGTTCTTCATCTCTACATCCTGCATGCAAACAAATTTGATGTTCTGTCGGTAGTACGTGCGAGACTCCTGGCCATCACAGATGCCAGGTGTGTTGACCACAGCGGGCACTAGGAGGGTGATGTTTGGATTGCGAGAGATGGTTCGAAAGAATTCGGGAACATAAGTTGGAATCTTTCCACCGAACCAGAGGGAGATGGCCACTATCGGTGGCTCATTTACCGCGATCGCTTCCGTTTCGGTTGGTCGAGTTGCGTCCGTTGTATTCACAGCGGCGACCGATTCAGCCGTGACGGAGGGCCATAGATTTGTCGTCGGCCTTTGAAATCATCAGATGATTATTATGTCGCATCGTAAATCGTGATATACCTGGTTATATAAAAGGCTGCATATGTAGCGAAACATACCAAGAGGAACAATTGTAACGGTCGCCCCAGGGCTAACCCCTGAATGGCTTCCCTTCTGTTCATGCTGCAGAAGTCAGATCACTTTGATACACATCTCAACTGATCTGAACAAGTCACCTCCCAGGAGGCTGACGATTGTGTCTCTAATTTCAACTCGCGCTGCTGAAAGGGAAATGAATTGAGAGACTTCTACAACGGAAGTTTTATTTGCGAATCTTGACACCCAGTTTCTTTGCTAGCCTCTCTCTCACGGTGGAAGGAGTGGCCACCTTGGGTGCGGCTGGTTTCTTCGGCACAGGTGATGGTTTAGGGGGTAGTATGACGATCGATGGAGCTATGACCCCAGGCTCGGTGGGAATATCTACCAAGTTGTCCCATCTGTCTAAAGAAGGCTGCTGAGACCATTTGTGTGCTGCAGGAGACTCGATCCGAGGTGAATCACCTGCACCCTCAGGAATACATCAAGTGAAAGACTTACCTGTCTTCTGCCTCAGTCTCTTCTTCATTTTTCGAGGTTGATTGTCGCTCTTCTCCAATTGGAGGGAAAACTCTTCATCATCGTCCATCAGAGGAAGTTCTCCAGCATCCTGAATGATTCAGTCGATGTCAGAGACATCAGTGTCACCTTCTCGAAGAAATCTTCTTCATCGGTGGGCACACGTCGTATCCTGGCCGCTCTTCTCCTCTTCTCTGACTCTTCTAATACCTACCACGGGTCACTTCAACGAGACGTAAATTTCTTACCGTAACAATGTCCGGTAGTAACCGTGAAGCCTCTCGGTTCTGGAGGAGGATCTGTTCCCACGGATTCTCCGTGACGCTTTCTGATCGTGTTGGTACTTCTGACGATAAGAGACGGCTGCACTCGTCCAGCGTCTACAGCACGTCAGATGATGTCCTCTCTTCTCGTCCTACCTTTCTCTTAGCCTCCGGATCGGTTTTTGTCTTACTCTGGTTCTTCATCCACACTTCCAGTGTCTGAATCAATTTTGCGTATCCCTCACACTCCCAGGAAGATAGTGGTGCATGGTCCCCTATCGTTATGAGCGAAGAGAGATCGATAGACGAGGAAATTACCCGACAGCTTGTTCAGGAGATGATCGAGAGCGTACCAACACATCTCTTCAAAACATGGAAATTGGAACTTTTCAGGGACCTGCATGTCGTCACATCCTCTATTCGTTCAGAAACAGACTCACCTGCGTGTCTTCTTCGATCTTGTACACGTTCAGTTGCGTTCCGACGCAGAAACTGTGCAGGAAATTGCCACCGAAGACCAGCGAATCTACCGGGGTATATACGGCGTGAATCCATCCACTGGGGATCATCAAGGTGTGACCTGATTCCTTCAGAACTATATTTGTAATCACAGCTCACCCTCTTCGAGTAGATAGTAGTAGCAGTTTGGCACTTGATCTCCAAAGAAGACGTTCGACTGATCGATGGAAGACGACCAATCGGAGTAAGCCTTCAGGTTCTCCGTCGTAGGCGGAACGAAGAGGAAGATCTTCTGTCCTCTCAATACATGATACCAGACCGAGCTACCTCCAAAGTCCACGTGGAAATCTGGTCGAGTCAGACAATCACACGTGTTAAAAGGTCACCGGTATAAGATCCCCCCACGGACATCAAGCAGTAGCGCTGTACCTTCGGCCACTTGTCTGTGTCTCCTCTTCTGCCCGACGGCCAGACGTTGTCGATCCAGTCGATGTCTCTCACGACCTGCGGTGCCACGACTTTCTCTGAAGAACATCAGAACTCTTCTATAGTGCTATCACCTTGCAGTGGGGTACCAGAGAACTCGAGTGAGATGACGTTGTAGATCTCTTTTCGATTGATCTGGCGGTAGTAGGTGGCCCATCGTTCTAAATTCCACTGGGGCATCACTTCCGATTGCGTGGACACCTCTATAACGTCCAATAATCTCCCCGGACCTATGACGATGAGTCGTGGATGACGAGACGGAAGAGGAGAGGGTGGAGACATAGATGCCCACCAATTGTGTCTCGGACGTCGTCGACGGTGAAATCAGAGGGTGGAAGTTTCATTCCGACGGGGACATCATCGGTGGTCACGATCGGCACGCGGAATCCGTTCTCTGTGAAGAGCTCTCGCGTCAACTCTACGCCCTTCACTTTCTGTGTCATTTCAACCTTTGATTTGAGAGAGGTGACATCACCTGCACGATGTTCTCCGTGGAGATGCTGCCCGGCTTCTGCTTCATGAACGCCACGAAATCGATGGCCGGTTTCACTTTCTTCTTTTCGGACAGCTCTCCATCGTCGAGTACGCTGTAGTTGTGTACCTGTCGAAGGTGAGCGATGCGACCTCTCGTGATGTGTAACCTTTCTCTTCCTCTCTGATCTCCTCGAGCTCTTCACTGTCAGAGTGTCAGCCAGGTGTGAGGTATCGAGTGACCTCACGCTTCGATTCGCCGTGCACTCTGGCACAATCTGGACAGTGATACTCGTCGATGTCGGCTGCATCTTCTTCGAACGGGATGTCCACGCAGCTGCCGTGGTACCACCTCTCGCACTTGTCGCAGAAAATCATAAAACCCCACTCGTGAGCGGACCCACAGTAACATGTTGCCTCAGGGGAGCTGATTGAAATTAATCGTGTAGACAATTAAAGCTATATCAGAATATATAATGAGTAAGGTATCGTCAGCTCTTTTGTCACTTCTAAATCGTATGGATATGATGATTCATCTCCAGTAGAGGACGACTAATGTTCCTTCAATATATATGGCTCACATCTGTGGTATGCCAACTGGTGGAATTATCGTGGCTACAGCGGTTGGCTGAGGATTGCTCGCAACATTCGAGATTATCGAGATTGTCTCGGTGGGTTCAGGTGCAACAGGTGGTTTGATTCGAATAGTGAACTTCAAACCGGTGCCATTGCTTCCCTGCATGATGATGTGATTGGCCCAATTTGCGAATTTCGCCAACCGAAACGGTACAAAAGGGAATCACGAGATGCAGGACGGTTAAACACTGAAATAAACCATCTTGACCCAATCCATTCGAATAGAGCAACAGAGTAAAGTTCAAGTTGACTGTATTCTTACAGAACCATGATTTGGGTGTTGAAATATATGCAACGATTTGTGGGGCATACAAACGTTCCAATCAATCGTCTTTATCGTCTGATGCTGCTGTTGGCTGTGCCAGTGTTATTATGAATCGATCCCATCTTTGAAATGATTGTGTTCACCTGGTCTTCCGATTTGTCTCTGCTTGTGCTTGGGGTTCACTGTGCATTGGACGGTGAGCCTCTTATTTCTCGTGATCATTTGGCAGAACTTGCATAACTCCTGTGTGGCTGATTAGAAGGACATACACATACAAATGAGATCTGACTACCTTCAAAGCAGCCCGGTACTTCATGGTCAGACGCTCTCGGTGATTCTTGGTTGAGATCTGATGATTGGAGTGCGTAAGTTGGATTTTCGTCCGATCACATCAACAACGCGCAAGATGCAGAGCTGGACTCAATCGTTGGTTCAACCATGGAGAAGACAGATCATAGAGCACACCCAGTCTTTGATATGGCGTTTTAGCGTCATGAGGTACACAAATCTGTATCAGCACACCTTAGCCGCTCGAGCGATGCAACAAAATCGACCTCTGAAACCATATGTAGCTCTTCCGAGTATGCTCGAGTTAGGTTATCGCATAAAACAAAACACTCTCAACTGGTGGTACGGTCCACCACTACCAAACGTAGGTCCACCAATCACTTCACCGTATTTGATCAATACTACATAACTCTTGATGACCAGACTTCTCATTATCATGCTAACGAGTTGCTGCAGGTCGTCTTAGAGCAGTTGGTTCCCGATGTAGTCCGAGAATACGAAGACGGAGTCAACTACGCCGAGATGATGTCTGCCGTATCATCGATGGTGCATCCTCGTTACATGCGTAAAGTCATACCCATCATCGGGTGAGCACCTCTCGCCACCCTCCTCCTCACATAACCCAGACGCGATCACATGCACGAACGCATCGACCCGCGAGTCTACTTCGCATACATCAGTGCCATGTCTTCTGGGGCAAAGATGGACGAAGAGCTCGACTTCCTCTTTGCTCTCTGGAACGATCGAGGCACGAACACGATCACTCGTCAGCAGTTCACACTGCTCGTCGATGCACTCGACAGAGGAGGTTACATCTTCTCTGATCGCACTTTCTTTGATCCCAGGTTTTTCGTCACGCAGGTGGAGATCTTGACATGCCGATTTTTATTCATTCTGACGCGGGAAGGCTTTCCAGGTCTATGAGTTTGAAGATGATAACAGCATCACGAGGGCGGAATGCTTCGAGTTGATGAGTCGAACGGTCACCGGTCAACTGTCGGATGACATGATGTTCTTGTGAGTCTATAGAGATGATGGAGGAGATGACGATCGTGTAGGTTGGGAAAGGCAAGAAAAGCAAATAATTAGGAGAATTCGAACGCCCGTTGGGGAGGGATCGTTGGAACGCAATAGATTCTGTTGAGAGACAAATATCCAATTAGTTTTGCATGTTTCATCGTTGTTGTGATCATCATCTCACAGGAAATCCACATTACAACTAAACAGACAGACGTGGTTTGGTTGATGAAGGTGGAAGGGTGGACATCGCAGTGGTCGTAATTTTGTGAACACTACAACCAATGCAGATTAATTTCTCTCACAAAATTGAACCTCGCCATCGACGTCAGTCGCATGTCTAAGAGATGAGCGCTGACGACTGGATGGATAGAGATTCAAGTGTGCTCAGTATGCCCGAAGCCAGTCGGCCTCTCTTGGTGAATGATGAACCGACGAGCGAAGATGATTTCTCAGACATCTCTTCCAATCGAACTAGAAGTATGTCACGGAGGGAGATGGATCAAATCGAGGTGATTCTTTGCTCGAATAATGGACATTGACATCTTCCGATGTAGAGTCTCGATTACGACCAGGTAGAGAACAAATTGTATCAAGCAGAACTGAGAGCACAGAAGAGATTCGTGAGAACCTAAACATTTGGGTTCAATCTTCGTCTGACCTCTCAAGCATCGTAAATTGCAACAATTTTGGGGTTGGATTCTCATTGCCATCATCGGTGTGGCCACAGGCCTGACTGCATTCTCTGTGGGGCTTGCTTCCACTCAATTAGCCGACCTCAAGTACAAACTCACCGTCACGAGTGAGGACTACCCCCTCGTCTCATCTGATCATCACAGCCATACATGCTTGTGATGGTTGCATCGCCAAGCCATTTTTTATCATCTTGGCTTTCAACGTCGTCTTTGTTCTCGTCTCCGCCTTCATGGTCATCTTTTGGGAGGTACGTTTTCCCGCCATAATTTTCGTTGAAAAAGGCAGCCAGCAGCTGGTGGGAGTGGTATCCCTCAGATCAAAGGCTACCTCAACGGCATACGAGTCCCAAATATCGTTCGCGCCAAAACTTTCCTTGTCAAAGTCGTCGGCGTCGTCCTGGCCATTTCGGGTGGTCTCATCGTTGGAAAGGCTGGTGAGTGATCGTCGCATTCGCAGATGTCAGTGACCGTCGCAGCTCCCATGGTACACAGTGGAGCGATTCTGGCGGCAGGTTTTATCCAGGGACAACCTTTGTCCCTCGGCTCTGTTCTGGGAAAGAGGATCACGAAATTAAATCTCGGTGAGATTTCATCGAAGAACGAAATTTCGCGTTACGTACGAGAGCGTGGGTGATGAGAGGATGACGGTGGAAGGTGTGTGGGGACGTTACCGCAGCGATCAATTCAAGAGAGATTTCGTGGCCGCCGGAGTTGCCGCCGGAATATCTGCCAGGTGATTTGAACTTCGAATCTCCCGCCAAAACTAGACAGTTTCGGTGCTCCGCTAGGAGGACTCCTCTTCGCCATCGAAGACAGTGCATCGTTTTGGCGCCAAAAATTGATCTGGAAGATCTGTCTCTGTGGTTCACTCTCTGCCTTCACCCTCAATTTTCTGTTGTCAGGGCAACGGGGCCACTGGGGTGTGCTCATCCAACCCGGTGAGAGGCCGGAGGGCGGAAGAAAATTCTCTGAACGTTCGCAGGGCTCATCGTGTTCGGCAACAACAATGATTTCGTCAACGGTGGGTACGCAGCTTGGCACTTTCCCTTCTTCATCATTGTGGCCGTACTGGGTGAGTGCAGATGATTCTCTCGGAATATTCACCTCCCCCGCAGGAGGTGTACTGGGATCGATGTTTGTGGGTATGAGCGTTCTGCTGCACAAGATGAGAAATCGATTCATACGAACACCCGTACAGAAGATCATGGAGGTGAAGTACGAACCCAGTTGTGGTCACTCATGACATCAGGTATTGCTCGTTGTCACCATAACGACCGTCGCCACTTATTTCATGCCCATCATCTTGAAATCCTGCAAGGATGTGAGTCATCCATTCCATCCATCGATTTTGACTTGTCATCAGAAGAAAGATCTTGGACCCACCGCATCTGGAATCGACTACAGCCACTTCACCTTCTATTGTCCTCAGGTGCGTGATGTGCCAAGTTTCGTCTCATTGAAATGGAGAGCAGGGAACGTACAATCAGATGGCCACACTCTTCTTCGCTTCGCAGGAGTCCACTATGACTGACGTTCTCAGCCAGCACAGGCAATTCGATACGTGGGAGTGAGTCTTTCCTCGAATTCCTCGATCTACAACTCGTTCGCGTGCGTCATCGTAAAGATATGTACAGGTTACTTAGCTTCTTACCGTTTCATCTATTTTTAGCCTGTATCACCAACGGTATGTCTGTACCAGGAGGTCTATTCGTACCTGGTCTTGTGGGAGGTGAAGCGACGATTTTTGATCCATCTACAACGAAGGCAGGAGCGGTCATGGGCAGACTTTTAGGAGAATGGATATCCACCATCGTCTCCGATGTAGAACCAGGTATTTCATTCGATTTCACGCGAAATATCTCCATCTCGATTTGAATTCATTTTATTCTTCGCGGAACTGAATCCACCAGTCGTCTTCGCCATGTTGGGAGCGGCTTCCGTTTTGGCGGGAATCTTTCGCACCCCAATCTCTCTCACAGCCATCATCATAGAGGCCACACACAGTGAGCGCGACACACTCGCACTTCTCACCGTCACAGACATTGGCCTCAGCTTACCCGTCTTCTTTGTCGTGTTCATCTCAAAGTGGATCGGGGATTTCTTCGACAGCGGCATCTACAACTCGGTCTATCGCGTTATTCGTTACCCCGTCCTCAATTGGGACCCTCCGAGTTGGTCTCAATGGCTGGAGGCCCGCCACGTCATGCAGGATGACGTCATCACCATGAGAACGAGAGAGAGCGTCAAGAACATCATCCGAGTGAGTTCCATCATCACACGATGAAAACCGCATCATCATCATGACCAGATGGTCACAATCGCATCATGATGACGACGACAACGTTCTCAGACTAAAGAACTTTTCAGATGCTCCGTGATACGACACACAATGGATTTCCGGTGGTAAGAGACGACGAGAAGTTCGTGGGGATCATTCTGAGGAGCCAGCTGACTCTGCTCTTGACCGAGAGAGCGTTCGTGCGAGATAGAGTGAGTAAAGAGTGAGACTTTCTGCTCAGTCAGAACAGGACGACGTGAAGAATCAGAAGGTGGTGCCTCTGGATAAGTTCAGGGAAGAGTACCCTAGATTTCCGTCCATCGATGACGTCACACTCAGCGAAGAGGACATCGAGCTGTCTTGGATGGATTTAGAGCCCTGTATCCTCTCATCATCATCATCATCATCTCTCATCATCATCATCATCATCTCTCATCATCATCATCATCATCTCTCATCATCGCGTTTTGTCCTTGACTCCATCAGACATCAATCTGCATCCTTACACGGTCCACAGTGACACTTCTTTCGGCAGAGTCTTTCGATTGTTCCGTTCCATGGGACTGCGTCACCTCTGTGTCGGTGAGACCTTCTCGATCCGTGCAACATCGCGACGTCGATTGATTCCATCTGCAGTGGATGAGGCAAATCATGTCGTGGGCATCATCACAAGGAAGGATCTGGCTTATCTCGACAGAAAGCAATGGGATGCACGACGTGTGCGGCTGAATCTGTCCTTGGAATCTATGCAATAGATCCTTTGTAATGATGTATGAAGAAACGATGATTCATATTTATAAACGTTCAGAGGTTTATCTCTGTGATGACGCAGATGTATTTCGGCTGAACACCAACGAGTACGGGCTGCTTCCTTAAGGGAACAGTAAATTGAAGATGAACGACCAATCTTTGCTTCAGCTTCAAAGTCGATCAGCGACTTCGTGCTGTCGATATGTTGAGCAGCGACACATCGATCACGGCAAATTGGTCGTGTCCACTCTCTTTGATATCTCTTCTGGAAAGAACGCCACGATCAAAATGGTTCAAGAGTAAAGATCGAAGCAGAAGGATGAGTAGAAATTGTAGACAATCTGTTCGTGTTGAGATCGTGTCTTCTGCATGCGTGGGATCGTGCTTTCACACAGGTCTCGCTCTCAGAGGATGGAAACTTCAACTCGAATCATCCTTCCACCACGAGATTCTACAAAGTTGTGTCTCGTGTATCTTTTATTCTCCTAATCTATCTTCACACGCTGGTAGATGTGCTTCACAAACACGCTCGTTCCAATGAATCCGATCGATCCTGTGCAAGTGATGAGAAATTTTCAATCGACTGTAATAAAGATCTCACCACAGAGGATGCCCAAACCCAGGCAGAACATAAAAGTGTAACCAAAGTAGAAGGTGATCTGCAAGAGTCCGGTCATCTTTGTGCGGTAGAAGAAGTAGTAGATGGAATAGAGGAAGACGTAAAAGGCCGTGGAAGCGGAGGATAGGAAGGAAGACCAGTGCCACCGGTAGTCCTCAGAGTTGAGCAGGAAGTAAGTGGACACGATGGTCACGCAGATCGTCATCACGATCAGCATGATGTAGACCAGCAGCATGAACCCGTAGACGTAGTAATACTTGTAATGCCAGAAGGAAGTGAAGACAAAGTAGTTCTCGATGAATATACTACCGAACGGTAGCAACCCTCCCAATAGAACGACGGCCGATGGAGACAGGTACCTTCGTCCTTCAGCTCCTCAGCACACGATGAATCATCACCATCTCTTCTCTGGTATCTGCCTGGGAACTGGATTGATCCTGCACGGGTTGTTTGGCTTGCCGTTCCAATTTCTACCGACGATGGTGCCCAGCAG